>VWZT01008561.1:69226-186858 GCA_013397055.1 Pachycephala philippinensis | reverse complement strand
GGCAAAAAAAGGGGGGGGGGGGAGGTGTTTTTATACTGGATAATTTGCTTGAAATTCCATTTGATAAATCTAATTAATCCATAGAGCAACAGAGTGACATAATTAAAGATAGCTCAGCTGTCTCTCCAAGGCATTTTACTATTTTTATATATCAGTACAGGGACACTTACTCTATTTTCAGTCAATTATTTGGAATAGCAGTTGGATCTACATCATCAGTTATATCATTGCTTCAGTGCAAAAATGTATTCCAAAATAAATAGATCCACTGACAAAATAACTAATAGTGGACATATCCACTTGCAAAAGTGGACAACCACTTGCATGCCTCTAACTGGTGAGCAGATAGTGACAAGGAATTAAGAAGAATGAGTTATTCCATGAAAAAAAAAATTCTAGTAATAACAAAGGGATTTGAACTTTTCTCAAAAAAAATTTCCCACTAAATCACTCATTTTATGCATATATAGTTGAAAAGCCTGGTAAGTATATACTTAGACAGAATTATCCTTTTAACATCCTTCACCTGAAATGTCCCCAGTACAATTTTCTTGATGTAACATTCCTAATATGATTTTGTATGCATGTGTGCACTATTTACATTTTTGTATTTGGTGATAAGGAGCTACACACTGCATTGATCTCACTCAGAAAAGTTCAACAGAATTCTTTTCATACAACACTGTTTTTGAGCTGCATAACCTGCTTTCTCATAAATGTGTCACAGAGCCATATCTTAATTTCAAAGCTTTGCCCTAAGCACACCCATGCAGGCTTTATTGGAAAATTACTGTGAATGAGACAGGGAAGATAAAATCAATTACCTGAATCCAACATCAGAGTGCAGGGCAATATCCCAAGTATCTTGGCACAGACGATATTGATTCATAGGATTGTGAAAAATCATTAGTAAAGAGTTATCTTGGGTATGATAAAAGGAATCAATACATCTATATTCTTGGGACGCTCTATGAAGAACCTGAAAAGGAAAGAAATATAAGTACATCCTCCCTGCAGACAGTACCGTGTGTGCAGAGGCTACACAGCACAACTTTGAGCAACAGGTGCTCCAGAACTCCACTCTCCTACAAGATGTACTCAAAGCATTTGGATTCCTGCAACCTGAATTGTTCAGGTAGGTGGAAATTGAAACTGCATTGCTATTCATGTTGAGAAGAGATACCAACTATGCTCTACCTTCTGACTGACCATGAATGAAAAAGTTCAGCTACATAAAAACCAAATAAATTAAAATATGAAACAAATACTTAAACAAGTTTAAAAAATAAGATACTTAAATAAATAGTAAATAAACCCAGAATTATCATATACCAGCTAAAAAGAAAAATAATTTACATTTTTTTATCTCCGTTTACTTGGTATTCAATATGCTATACTATGAACTGCACATCTCTGAGATTTACTGTGATGTACATTATTCCACTCTGCTCTGCACTGCCCCATCATTTTCAATATTTACATTGCCTGAAGGTTGAAACTTATTTTAAAGCAACAGATAGAAGAAAGCCTTCTCTTAAACTAGCATTTTTCAGAACAATGCAACTGAAGCTTCTAAAAGAATCTGTTCCATGATCTTCCCAGGAACAGAGGTGAGGCTGATTAAGTTGGTAGATCCCAGGGTCCTCCTTTCTACCCTTTTTAAAGATGTGTACAATGTTTCCCTTTATCCAGTCATCTGGGACATTACCTGACTGCCAAGACTTTTCTCACAAAAGGTTATTTCCTGTTGCAATAGAATGCTATTTCCTACTACTTTTATTTTCCATCAGTATCTTTTTACTAGACTCAGTAATTATTGATAGTTGAAGTAGTATTAGCTATTTATGTTGCATACAAAGGGATTCCCCATATAGTGAAATCCATGACCAGACTTTAAAACTGTCACACCAATGTGGTGCTGCAAAAGTCCAAGCAGCACTTCCTTTACCCACGTATAGCATGTGTCAGGATAAAATGAGAATTACAGCCTATGAAGCTCAAGGCAGCACAGGAACTAACAATCTGCTCCTCCCAAGAGGATGCCTCCCAATTCAAGCCAACTACACTGGAATATATCTTTCACATTTCGGTCTTTCTGCAAGATAAGTTTTAGTTTTTAGCTTGCAAGATTTCTATAAATGATGCTTTTAGCCCCTAGAAGGTGAAGTACTGTAACAACCAAATTTTCTATTTGCCCATAAAACATACAGTGCATAGGCATTTGCAAAGTGTGTTTTCACATACACTGCACTGAGTTCTAAAAATGCCACAGAGGATCACCCCTAAGGGCAAAGTGGTTTTGCCTCCACCACACTTTTAGCTAAGAGACTTGCTGCCAAATAGGACAACTCCAGTTTGGCCAAACCAGGAAATAAAAACCCATTACAAACTAAATTTCACAAGAAGAACTGAAAAGTAGCTAACGCACAATGAGTTTTGGTAAAAATTAAAAAAAAGATAAAACTGAATCAATTACCTAGCAGAAAAATACCCTGAACTCCACTACTAATACTTTATGTAGGGTTACGAGGGGTGACTGTATGTATGAGATTGTCAGTTTGCAGATACCTGACGAAGAACATGTGGTTGAAAACGCTCTTCCAAACTCCAGTCTGTCAAGCAACGCCGCTGTGTCTTTTTTATTTCTTCTAAACTTTGTCCTAGGCCATGATTTTCCGGACTCACCTCAAAATACAACAAACCGAAATAATGAATATCAACATTTCAGCATCAGTTGTGTTAAATTGACTGTAATCTTATTGGATTAATAGACAGCACCCCATGTTGCATCCCAGTTAACTGCATAATGATGCATATGTGCAGACCCATATGGCACTGTTTAATAAAAAATACAATTACTCCCAAGGGGTTTTGGACTTTTTATGACAAAATAATCTAAATGCTTTTGTTATTAGCTTATATGTTTTTGAGTTCTGTAAGCAATTATGAGTTTTCAAACATGTCCTATGATGTAATTTTAAAATTGCTGTGTTTATTATGGGATGTATGGTAGACAGGTGATTCTGAAGATGCCAAACTACACAGTTTACAAGTGTGACACAATTTGACAATTTCTTTTAAACTTTCATGTTTGTATTTGACCCCTGGTATTCAGCAAAACCAGCACAGGACTAGCATTAGCAGCTTAATCGAAACCTGTCATCTTGGAATTCAAAGAAAGTGATTTTACAGTGCTTAAAATTATGTCAGTATTTGCCAAACATCACAAAATTAACATTTGTGTGCAGCATTTCAAAGGAATCCCCAGTAACGTATCCTGGCATTGAGCAGTATCCTCTGTATTCCCATGTAAAGCCTAGTTGACTCCATTTCTCACACTTGCCATATCAGAAACAAGAAGATCCAATTCTTCGTTCAAAGGAGGATCAACCAGACCATCTTCTTCATCTTCGTCACTTACTTCTGAATGCCCTGGAAATTGAAAGCAGCATTTAAAGAATTGTTCCAGAAATTTCAGCCCTACTAAGGCTGGAGTAATGCAATTTCCTTAGTCTCCCTGATGAGATCGACATCAAGTTGAAGCTTCCTTTCATCATACTTGTCCTATAAATACATGATCAGCTCTGCTACACTTCTTTACTAAAAGAGCACGTCAAAATCCAGTGAGAACAAGTGCCAGAATTAAATGAAATTAAAAAAAAAAGAAAAAAAGAACACTTTATAAAACCCACTCAAATCATCCTTTCTATCTGACCCATGCTGGCCCATTAAAAATACTCTCAGTAGTATTCTCCAGATTCATAAACAAAGAACCATTTTTCTTCATACTTTAACAAGCAGTCCTTTGCACAGATGACATTAAAATAAAAGGAAAAATCAATTGTTTTGATATTTTCACACATTTTCTACAAATGCAAATTTTAAATTAATTTGGTTTATAAAGATCCATAAGCTAGCGACAGAATATTACTTGCCCTGAGGATCTGACCAGTCATTCTATTGTTACAATGAGCACCTGATATGAACAGCATCACATGAGGACTTTAACTTCTATATTCTCTTAATTCTTTAAAAATAATTTCCTTTTAATAGAATTCTTTATTCCCTAACTTAGGGTAGAGGTCACTAATATTTGATCAAAATTTACACGTACAAGAAAATTACTCTTTCAGGTGGAAAAGACAGCACAAAGTATTTGTAAGTGTCTTAGAATGAGCTCAGCTTCCAGACATACATCTTTAAGCTCTGCTTCTTCTGGAAATTACTCCTGTTTACTGACTGCCTTTAGAAGATTGAAGAAACCTGAAAGCAAATGTTTTATCTTCCTGGAATTTGCTTTTGTGCTGCAGAAGTGCTGAAATGTTGTTATGCTTGTAACTGCAATATTTAACATCGTGACTAGTATAAAAGCAAAATAAACTAACATCCCAAAATATTCCCAAGATTCGGAAGAAAAGCAAATAAACAGGACTCATTTTTGTCTGCTCCAAACTTCTAAGGAAAGGATCCCATCTAAGCTGCTTGCTTAGACATCCCTGTTAGGAAAACATGGACAACATCACAAAGTACTGCATCCAGCTCTGGGGTCCTCAGCACAGGGAACACATGGATCTCTTGAAGTGGGTCCAGAGTAGGGCCAAGGAAGGTGATTAGAGGGATGGGGAACCTCTCCTGTGAAGACAGGCTCAGAGAGCTCAGCCTGCAGAAGAGAAGGCTCTGGGAAGCTCTTCTTATTGTGGCCTTGGGAGAGACTTTCTAGTTGGACTTGTAGTCATAGGATAAGGAGTAATGGTTTTAAAGGAAAGGAGAATAGATTCAGACTAGATATAAGGAAGAATTTTTTATAATGAAACACTGGAACAAGTTTTCTAGAAAGGTGGTGGATGCTCCACCCCTGGAAGCACTGGAGGTGCTTCTCAGGATTGGACTCTGAAAAACCTGATCTAGTTGAAAATGTCCCTACTTATTGAGGGGTGACAGGATAGATGACATTTAGAGGTCCCTGCCAACCTAAACAATGATTCTATGATTCTATGATCATGAACCTAAAGGTATAATTGCTTAAACTGACCTAATTTCTACTTTTCTTGTCTCCCAAAAAAATTATCATTTGTTTTTAATGTTGCTCTTTGACCAACACATCTCCTTTAACCAGGCCAACAACTTGTCATTATTAAAATCTGCAGGAGAAAATGTAGAACTTCAGAAAATTCACTCTGCATCATCTACAATTGTTAATGCTGTAGTACAAAATAGCTTTTGTCTTTATTCTAGTATTCCTACAGAGATACTCAATGTATAGGCTATACAATACTTGAAAATTTGTTGACTTGTACAAGGAAGAAAAATCACATCCCTGCAATAGCAAATGATACGGTAAGACAAATAGTGGGTTCAAATTCTTCAGAAGTAATGTAAACAGAAAGCTTTTTACCAGAGCTTCTTGGAGATTTCCCATTAAGCTTCTTTTCCATAAGGAAGAGTTGTCTCAGCTGTCTTGCAAACATGGCTGGATTATCCCAAGGGATATAAGACACTTCAGAATCACCTCCAAGCCTAGATCCAGAGCTCTCCAGGAAACCAGAGTCACTCAGCTCAGTCAGCTTCAGGCTTTCAAAAGTAAACACTCTGAAGGCTCTTTCTACTTCAGCCCAACTCAGAAGCTCTAAAAAAGAATTACAATCATTAACTGAAAATATCCTTACAGCTCAGCAGAAAATAAATACAAGACTATTTAAGTGTATTGTTCTTGGCAACTCTGCAAAAGCCAACAGCAATTTCCTTAATGGTACTGGATCAACTTATGTGGGCTACATTTTACTCTGCATTCAAAGTTGAATGCTTCCAAATTGCAAAATGATATACTTAACTATTAATCCATCTCAAATGAAGTGGTTCCTACATCTGAATACCTTCTGGCTCATTAACTTTATATAAATGATGTTGATTTAAAAATACTGAGTAGACTTTATCAGACCAGTTAGCAACTAGTTATTTTCAGTTCATGAAATGTTTCCATTATCTGTAACATCTCAAACAAGTATCGATTTTCTTTCCTCTTCAGACAGAATTTTACACATAATTTAAACAGAAGTATGCGAGGTGCAAAGGCAGGAATAAATCCTATTTATGCTTATATGCATTGATGTCCATATAACAATGATAATCACACCAAGGACTGAAGTTTAAGACAGGTAGTACAACGCCCAAATCACATAAAGAATATCTTCAGTTTGAAATGTTTTGTCTTTAGGGTGGTTAAGCACTTAAACACGTTGTTTATCTTGAGACTGTTGGATCTCTCATCTTCTGTTCAAATTAATCATCTTCTTTGATAAAAGCAAAGGCTTTGCTAGCTAAGTTACCAGCTGGGAGAGTCTGGCAGTATAGTATGGCCCAGTGGAGACCATTAAATTCAATACCCATCAGCTGGAAGACTATAGCAATACTGAATACTTTAATGGCTTACTGTCCAAAATGAACATACCAACAACTAGAAACAACACAGCAAAGTGTAAATTAATCCAACACAAGGGACTTCAGGATGAAAGAGCTGGGAAAGTACCTTCAAATCCTGTGCCTTATATGATGGCATAAATGCAACCAAAGGGATTTGGATGTCTATATTTCTTAATAACCTAGAGCAGACTTTTGATACTACCTAAGGGTATTTACGTAGTCTTTGGGATTGTTTCCCAGTGGATGTCATGGCAACAAGCACACTCCAAGAAAAGGTAACTGCAGAAGTGATTATGGTTGGAGAAGTGAATGTATTCTTGGTTTGATAAAGGGACTGTTATAAAATAGTTTCATTATTAACACCAACAGCTTACACAGAATACATTCTGAAAGCCATGTATTGTTCCACAAAAACTGTCTACCTAAGATACATGTGCTTTACCTCCAAAAGGGTGTTGATAAATAAACACAGTTTACATCCGTGTCTCTCAAAATGCATTCTACATTCTAGGAACAAAATTGCAATTTTTACAGCTATTTTTTTCCTCAGAATTAGTAAGCATTTGTATGTTTGCAAATATAAATGAATAAAGTAGTTCTAAGATACTTCCAGCTCTTAGTTATGCAATATTTAACACTCATACAGTCAGTCCCATTAACCATGGGGTCTGAAGGTAGGGTTAAATTGTAGAGTAGGCTATAATTGTATATAAGCAAGAATGTGAAAATGGGAAATTCTGCGAAGGTTTTTTTGGCAGCTTAAAAATCTTGTTCCAAAATTCCTGCTATTTAAGAGGATCATCAACCAGAATAAAAAAGAACGGAAATTATATCAATGAAAATCCTTTTACCATTAGTACAATAATGCATGAGCTCGTGAGCTCTGGCCAATCGTTTAATATTGTTTTCAGTTGAAGGAGGGGTGAAATGGATAAGTTCTGTAAGAGGCAGTTTATCCATCATTTCATGCTCAATCTTTTCTGGATTTAAGTTCTCCTGGACCTGGAACAAAAATCAAAGTACCAGAGTTAAAGTAAACTTTCACACTACTGACTTTCCAAAAATTATGTTTGAATAAAGAAGTCTTTCTACAGCAGAAGACATTAGCATGTGCTTAAGTCAGTTGGACATAAACTTAAATTTGAACATGTGCTCACAATGTGGTTTTGAATCATGGCATCAGATACTGTAGGCAGAAAAACATTAGACACATAAGAGAATGACTGACAGCATAATAACAGACATTTGTTAGAAGTTATTTGCCTGTGCTAGCTAGACTTAAAAACACAGAAATATGTACTGATTAATTCGGACTTGCAGCAGGTACCTTCCACATATTTTTCAGGTGGTCTGTGCTACTTTTCATGGTAATGAAATCCATAAACTTATTGATCAGTCTATGATGAGAGGCATCCCTATATATTCAAGGATTTATTTTTGCAGACTTAATGGAATCTTTCAGCTTCACTATTTTTAGTATTACACACTTACGGTACCTTTTTCTTCAACTGCATATTCCAAATGTTTTCCCACTACTCTTTCCTCAAACATTGTGCTGTATCCTGAATTTGCTCTTCAGCAAGTATATAAAATACATCAAGCATACGTCTGCTAAGAGCATCTCTCACGTTGATCACTCAGTCCTTCCTTCTGCTTGACTACATCCAATGTGTCAAACTTGAGTTGTTTCTGAATAGTTTTAATCAATGGTTGTCAAAGCATTCCCCACATAACTTGTAATCCATGAAGCCAGGCAGACATGCCTTAGCTGTGAAATCTAGAACTGTATTATCACTTGTATTATCTTCAGTGAATTTCTAAAGTTGAATGGTAAAACTACACTTTGTAAAAATTTGAGACATTCACAGTGTTTTTTTGGTTCAGAAAGTCTGGGAACTGTTACTTTGCAATAATACCAAACTATGTATCTCTGAACCTTTCTGCCTTTGTCAGAATTTGGTTACACACTATGCTCCAACTATTTAGCCAACCTGAATACACTTCTTATGTTCATTAACAACCTCTGTGTATTTTCTTACACTATTCTACATTTTAGTATTCAGTCTAGTCTCCATGCTAAATCACCGTGAACAAGTTAGCAACTCATTTTCCATAGTATCATCAGTGTTTAACAGCAAATCAACAGTTCTGTAATATCTCTCATCTATGCCAAATGCTAAACATTCTCGTTAATAATGCAAATAGACCACTGAAATCAGTGTGTTTGTGCTCTATGTTTGTGAGGTGTCCTCCATCAGTAATTCATTGCTTCTTAAGTAAACTAAATGCATGTTGGTGTGTTCACCTCAGTGGAAAAAAAAACTTAGGACATGCTGTCCTATTTTGTAAAAACACCGCTCCTCCCCTTCTAATGCATTGAGCATTCATTGCCTGTGAACTTTGGAAATATTTATATATGATAGGTAGCACTGTACCTTCAGCAGGTGCAGCCGCTGAGCCAGGGCATCATGGTAGTTAAATAAGAGAGGGTACTGGGGAGTGACAGTCTCTTGTTCACCATATTTAGGAGAAAAGTAGTCATATAGATCCTGTTTAAAAAGAAAAGAAAGAGGTATTAAACCCCAATAATGAGATTTGACATTTCAGGAAATGAACAAAAGACAACACAAACCTTTTTTTCACTGACAGGAAGTGAAAGAGAAGGAAGGACAGAGATTATATGATCTGAAATGGCACGACGTAGCCCATCTGCCTGAGGCTCTGATGACACCAGACTTGGTGGTGTGAGGTCTTCTTCACTTGCAATAACCTGGCAAATGGACTGTATGTTAGCTTTCATTACAGTATGACTGCTGCTTAACTTTACCAGAACTACCAAGCATATCCTGCTATAAGCTAAGTACACATCCAGAAGTTCTGTCAGGAAAGAAAAGTGCGATTTTTTTCTACAAGTAGCAAAAATACAATTTTCCAAGTTAGTTCCTGCACAAAGCAAAGATTATGGAAAAGAGAATTAAATGTTTTTCCTATCAGTTGCTTTTGGAAGGATAAGAAGAAAAATATTTCTAAGTTGAAAGGTTAAGAATTGTTAAGGAACACGGGTAATTAAAAACTGTGTATTAGGTGTTGGACTTGGAGTATTCTTACCCAAGTCTATTTTCAGACTAAGTTACAAAAAGTAAAAAGCCCCAAAACTATGCTGAAATTTTACTCCTAAAATAAGGAGGATTTCCCAGTCATATTGTATGTCTCTTCTAAACCACAGACTGTGCCTGAAATCAACAGAAGTCAGATCTGTCTAGCACTAGCATTGACACACTTATGTTAGGCTTGACCTAAGACCTTTGAACTGAGTAAACCAGCAAAAGTTCAGTATCAATAACATTGTTGAAGGACATGAAAACTTGTTATTGACCTAGATAAGAAATTACACCTGTCTCCTCATTTGATTATATTCATAGTCTTCAAAAATTAATTATGGAATAACACTGTATATATATACAGGGTAAGTGCACGATATGAAAGAAAACCAAAGTTTGGAGTTTTGACTCCTTTGTACTGAACTTCCTTGCTCAGTGCCTCAATGCACAGTCTCGTATTTTAGGTTTAAACAGATGGATTTATTGATCTTTGATCAATTCATTAGATCAGGTCTAGGCCAAATTAGCCACAGAAATCAAAAAGAGAACATTCCCACCTGTTCCAACATGCAGCTCAGCATTAAGGGTACAGAAATGCACTCATCAGGAATCTGACTCAGCAAGTCATTGTAATACCTCATGTCCATAGGAAGAGACAGAGTAGAAGTTTCTTCATCTGCTGTATTAGGAGATAAAACATTAAGATATGTTTGTTCAGAAAACTCAGTTCTGCGAGTTTGCAGATGATACAGAACTGGGAGGAGCTGCTGGCTCTCTCAAAGGCAGGGGAGTCGTGCAGAGAGACTTTGACAAATTAGAGGGCTGGGCAATTATCAACCTCATGAAGCTTAAAAAGGGAAAGTGTTCTCTGTGCCTGGGATGAGGCAACCCTGGATGTATGGACAGACTGGAGAATGAGATGCTGGAGAGCAGCGTCACAGAAAGGGACCCAGGGGTCCTGTTTGATGGAAAATTGAGTATGAGCCAGCAGTGCCCTAGCAGCCAGGAGGGCCAACCCTGTCCTGGGGGGCATCAGGCACAGCATCGCCAGCCAGGGAAGGGAGGGGATTGTCCCACTCTGCTCTGCTCTGCACTGGGGCAGCCTCACCTTGAGTCAGGGGAGCTTTAGGTTGGGTATTAGAGAAAGTTTTTCACCCAGAGGATGGTTGGGCACTGGAACAGGCTCCCCAGGGAAGCGGTCACAGCGCCAAGCCTGACAGAGTTCAAGATGCGTTTGGACAACGCTTTCAGGCTCACGGTGGGATGTCCTATGCAGGGCTAAGTTGGACTCAGTGATCCTTGTGGGTTCCTTCCAACTCAGAATATTCTGTGATTCTGTGAAGCTTCAGACAATATTTATTAAATAGGGTCTAACAAAGTTAGAGATGTAACAAAACTACTCAGATCTTTTAAATCTGACTGTGACTAGAAACAGATAGAAAAGTTTTCTATGTCTTTCTATCTATCTATTTCTATTTTCTAAAGAACTTGGTTATCATCACTGCAGTTTTCAGACACTTCCACAACGTATTCACCAGGATACACAACATCTTCAGCTAACTGCACAAATAATTTTTAGGATTTTTGCCATCAGATGAACGAATGGTTTGATAGAGTGAACAACTACAGATGGGTGCTTTAATCCTTTAAACACACCCTCTGGCAAAATTACTGGTGGCAGAATTTCTTCTGGTTTCCCTTTTTTCTTTGGAGGTGTTGTCTTTGTAGGTGTCTTTGTACGAGCTGGTTGTTCCTAAATGAACAAAAATTAAGATAAAAAAATCAGAAACCATAAAACAAATGAGCATTACACAAATAGGTGGGAGAAATTAATTTCATTTAGCTTTGGTTACCCACTGTGGACAAGATGCTAAACTTTTAAATGGAACAATCTAGTAAGAATATAGTGCATGTTCTAATAAGCTACTTTGTTCTGCCATCTTAAGCTTTTGCCTACTGTGAATAAAATAAAGTGATCTTGCATAGAACTAATAATCTTTTTTTTTACAGTCCACAGATCTGCAACATTGCATAGTAGCTCTGTGCAGGCATATTGATTTCTTAGACACAAGAATGTATCATCAGATGCTATTTAAGAAATTTTTACACATGTGATACTTTATGTCTATAGGATCCTTCCAATTTTCCTTTTTCTGTTTCCCCAATGCTCAGCTATTTTTTTCCCATTTTTTGAGGTTTTAAATGCTGAAGACAAAAATACAAATTTCATTCACTGAAAATTACTGGTAGAGTGATGGTCCAACGTGAATTTTTGAGTCAAAATTAAAGACAGGTAATTCTAGATTATAATTAGTTACTCTCAACAAGAAGAGAAGGATCCTTGCCTCAACTGCAGGTGGTTGCATTGGTTTCCTCTCTGGTAACTTAGGCACATTAATAAACTTGGTGTTTTCCAAGTACTTGCAATGCTGTCTTCTCCAGTCGAGGCAGTCATACAACAAACAAGCAATGTGTTCAAACAGCACCGTACCAAATGCAAGCTATGAGAGAAAATCAGATACAAAGGATGAAGTTTGCTTATAAAAGTGTAGTGTAACTTAGTGACAGGAGTCATCATCTCTTTAACCAGCAGATCTGCTTCTGGTTATAAATTTTCCAGAAGATTTTTTCCTTCACGGATTCAAAATGTTTGTTACAGAGTTATTCTAAAGCCTCCTTCATTTTATTTGCCTTAACACTGACACAGCACAGTATGGGCTGTATATTGCCTAAGTGATTTAATTGTTATAAAGTCTAACTTGTCATAATAGTAACTTTTCAAAGTCTGCTATCTTGCAAACGGAACTTACAGGTTTTTCTGGATGGGAAGGAATGGGAGAGGAAAATCAAATATTTTGTAATGTGTGTATATTTTAGTAGCGATCAACCTGCAGCATATTTTGCACAGTCAATCATTTCCCTGCCCTAGAAGGATCAAAAATAAAACCCCAACCAGGTAATTAATATCATCTCATATTATTTTCTTTCTTTCTGTTGGCCTTTGAGAACAAAGAAAGCCTCACGAATGGCACTCTAAAATCCCCAGTTGTGGGTGAAGGAATGTCAGCATACTGCCCAAATGTCCAAAGGGAGAGCGCTGTACCTGCAAAAACCTGAAAAGGAAAGAGTCATGGTTCTTGAGGTCATGTACTGTGGTTTTTGCCAAAGCTTGGGAGGACTAAAAAGAATAATAGCAACTGCTATTTTAAATATTAAATGTTTTTGTACAAATACCAAAACCCTGTTGGAGACCACATGAAACACTCAAGTTTCAGCAGCTTTAATGGGTGTATTCTTCTCCTGTACATCCTGGACTTTGTGGAATGGATGGAATTACTAAAAATTTTAGACAATTTCTGTAAAAAGTCCTTTTCTGAGTCGTTCTTTCACTTTTGTGAAAGTAGGGCAAGTCTCTTGTATGAAGAAGTTTGCCCTAAGAGGTGGCTAACAATGATGAATGTCTCAATTTTAAGTTTCCGAAAATAAAACACAGCGAAGAAGCACAACTGACATTAAGCACTAAGAACAACAACAAACCCTTAAGAAGTATTAAGAATTTGCTTTCCTCCACTCACTGCCTCTTTATGACACTGGGAAACAGGCAACCCCAAATCACTGATGAGTTATGGAATACTTGTTTCAGTCTTCATAACGTTTAAAAACTAGAAGAGACACTTGGGAAAAAAATGCTATTTGTGAAAACAGAATGTTTATTAATATACTTGCATCTTTGTTTTCAATACTCTTCTGAAGAATGGGTTAGTATAACACCTTTTCATCCATAAAAAAAAAAAACACCTTTTCATCCATTAAAAGGTATCACTAGAGCACAGAAAAGTTTTATATAAAGTATTGAAGTGTTTTCAATTCACAGTCTTTTAAACAAAACAAGATTCTTTAAAAAGTCATAAGTAACAAAACCTGGTGCTACTCAATGGGATCCAAGCAAAGCTTAGTATAATTACAATTTTGTAATTCAGTTTGCCTGGTCTCTCCTCAGGACATAGATGCTTGTCAAAAGTTTTTCAAGTCTAAGCATTAGTGACTCTTCAACAAAGAAAATATTTTCGAAAGTATTTTCCTTTCTAAAGATCTCAAATCTGAGATCAGAGACTTCTTGCAGTATGCAATACTCTGTAATTTTTATATTAATGTCTAACATTTAATCACAAGAATTTTCCTTCTGTGTATCTTGCACTTCAGAGATGCAGCAAGCTTGGACTCAGAGATTCTCCAGCAAGTCCACAAGAACAGACTTACTCTATCCACCTACGATTTCAGAACTTATATGTTCCCCACCCATTTCTTTAAAAACTTACAAACTTTCTTACTTCTGTAGGGCTCATGAAATTATTACTACAATCTGTTGAAATCTGTTTCAGTGACAGATCATTTTTCTTTTATTTCAGCTACATTATAGGTGGTTTCAGGATTTTCAAAAGTAGAAACAGTCCCCTGTAAGATGTGATTATAGGGAGGATAAAAATTGTTTTCCCAAAAGAGGCTTTGCACTGTAAGATTATACAAAGAGTATAATGGTAAGTAATATTATAAGTAGCAAGCCTACATGTTTCCACAATCAAGGCATTTTTAGTGAATGCTTTGCAAACCACTGTGAGTTGCTTGTATCCAGAATCTATTGTACTATAAATAAGGGTTAGAAGAACGTAGTTTAACCCTAGAATACCCTTTAACCCTAATAGACTACAAATACAGTATGTTAAATTATAGCACGTTGCCTTATTTTGTTTTAGCAGTTTGTATTTTTTACTGCTGACACTGTATATTGAAAAATACTGGACTTTTTTACCTCACTATACGTGAGAATCTAGGACGGAAAAAATTTCTGATGATTCACTTTCTCCTTCAGTGCCTGGTAATAGTCCTGACTCAGCAGGCTATAATGAGTAATAAGTTAGAGCCATGTTTTGGACAAAAAGAAGCAGAAGCAGTACTGAGTATGATAAAGCAACACCATATATCAGAAAGTATTCTTGCATTCATCTTAAGTTTTTCTTATGTGACTGTTCTGAGGTGCAGTAAGTAGGCCTGGTGTTAGGAAGACAAAAATATAACTTTTGTGTTATTTCATACACACATATCACTCTCTAGCAAGATGCAAACGGTGTCTACAAAGATGCTGAATAAATTTAAAACCTCAAACTATTTTAAAGCTCTTCTGCTGTGGCCTACAATATTAAGAAACTCCAAATCAGGCATTTTTATTCACAGGACTCCTTGTCAACAAATGCTGAATAAAGGTGTTGGATACATTTTTGTTTAAGATTATAAATATACTAACTACTGTGGTTTTGTTTCAGAGAAGACTTGAGATTAAATTCCTAAATTGTTCTAAAAAGTTACAAACCCTAAAGTATGCCATGCACTGTAAAAACAGAATGTACTGACCAGCATTTCACAGTCTGACCAATCAGGGGGAAAGTCACTTTCCTTAACTACGTGATGAAACCTGGCAACATCAAAGAGACTTGATCCATGCTTTCCACTGTTCAGAACTGGCTCCAGGTATTTCCAAAATGTTTCCAGGTTTTTTCTAGCTTCATCTTCCTTTTTTTTCTCTGCTTCTGCATCTAAGATATATAAGTATTTGACAAATCATGGTACAATGTCTCCCTGTTGCATACAGCACAAATCATACATCAGTCTTCTCTAAGTACTGTTAAAATATTTCTATCCTCAGAGTCTCAGCAAACATCTGACACCCAACTTCGGGATTTAAAAATACCCCCACTTATATCTTGCTAGTGTCTTCTATTCCAATTACAGAATCATTGATGCTGAAAGGGCCTTGTGGGGGTCATCTGGTAAAACTCCTCTGCTCAAGGAGAGTCACCAAGAACAGACTGCCCAGTACCATGTCCAGATGGCTTTTGAGTACCTCCAAGAATGAAAACTCCACAACCTCTCTGGGCAGTCTGTTCACTGTGTTTACAGCATTCAGTCACCCTCACAGCAAACAAGTGTTTCTTTCTCTTCAGGTAATACCCTGTATTTCAGTTTTTGCCATTGTCTCTTGTCCTGTCACTGAACACCACTGAAAACAGCCTGGCTTCCTTTTCTTTGCACACTCCCTTCAAGCATTTATACACATTGAGGAGTTCCCTCCAGGCTCTTTCTTCTCCAAGGTAAACATTCCCAGTTCTTTCAGCCTCTCCTCATATGAGAGATGCTCCAGTCCCTTGAACATACTTGTGTTTGTTTGATGGACTCTCTCTGGTAGCTCCGTATCTCTCCTGTACTGAGGAGCCCAGAACTGGACACAGAACTCCAAGTGTGGCCTCACCAGTGCTGAGTACAAAAGAAGGTTCAAATCCCTTGACCTGATGCAGCCCCGGATACCATCAGCCTTGTTTGCTACAAAGGCACAGTGCTGGCTCACCTTCAGCTTAGTGCCAACACCTCTAAAGTCCTTCTGTGCACAGCTGCTTTCCAGCCGGCCAGCCCCCACCACAAACTGCTGCAGGACTTTGCCCTTGCTGAATTTTGTGAGGTCCCTGCCAGCCCATTTCTCCATCCTGTTGAGTGCCTCTGAGAAACAGCACAATTCTGTGGTGTTTCAGCCATTCCTCCCAGTTTGGTATCATAAGAGTGCTTGCTGAGGGAACGATCCTGATCACTAATGAAGATGTTGAGCAGGACTCATACCACCAATCCCCTCTGATATCCTCTGGGCCACGAGACTCAGCCAGTTTTGCATCCAACTCAGTGTTTGCTTATCCAGCTTCTTTATGAGAAAACAGTGCCAAAGGTCTTACTGAGTCAGAGCAGACAATATTCACTACTCCCTCCTCATCTCCCAAGACAGTAATTTTGTCATAGAATGTTATCAGGTTGGTTAAGAATGACTTCCATTGGCAAATTCATACCATCTGACCAACTTCTTGTCCTTCCCGTGCCTGGAAATTGTTTCCAGGATTAGCTGTTCTATCATCTTCTCAGAGACTGAGAAGTGTCTGAGTGGCCTTTAGATTCCTGAGTCATTCCTGCCTTGTCTGAAAATAGGAGTGATGCTTTCTTCCAGTCCTCAGGCACCTTTTCCAATTTCCATATTTTTTGAGAAGTAATTAACAAGGGCCCTGCAGAGACATCACAGCCAGACCCTCAGTATGCCTGAGTGCATCCCATCAGGTCCCGTGGACTTATGTATGTCCAGTTTGTTTAAGTAATCCCTAACCTGATCCTCTTCCACCAAGAGTCTTGCTCCAGACTTTCCCCTGTCTCTGGGGCCTGAAAATCCCAAAGGCCCAAATTCGAAAATTTGAAAATCCCAAATTCATGATCACAACCACTTTTTCTTCTTCCAAGGTCCTTTAGCCAGTCCTTACAGGGAAGCTGTTTGCTGGATTGAATAGATATCTATAGAGTCCATAAATCCATTCTCATAACAGCCAAGTAACAGGGAATAACCACTTCCCTTGATCTAGTGGCTATGTCACTACAGCCCAGGATAGTCAGCCATCACTGATGACACATATTTAGCTTGCTTCTCACCCGGTTGCCAGTTCAAGAGAAACAGCCTGGAGACAGCTGAGTACAATTACAGAGTATTATTCTGTGGCATATTTTCCTGTGGTTGGGGCCGTAGTCCCAAAGCTGCCAACTGTCCACTCTCCTTGAAATTACTAAATGAGCCAAGTTTTCTTACCAGTGCACTTCCTAACAATTCCCAGAAATATGCATTTGATAAAATATTGAAATAAAAATTCTTTGGTGGCTACTGTGGCTGCAAACACTGCCTGCTTAGTCAGTCCCTCTTTCTACTGCCCAGTTTTTGCACTGGCAAACCATTTGATTTGGTGGCCAACCAATGGCAATACTACTTTGGCACTGGCAAACATAGGTGCTCATAGGTAGCATGCACAAACACGAGGCATGGAGAGGGAGAAAAATACAGCCAGAACAGTCATTTCCTGGATATAAAATTATCTCCTTTCTACACATTTTTTTTATAACCAGATTACCTTCAGATGAAATTGAAGATTGTCCTTCAGCTTTAGTTGCTTCAAAGTATGTCTGCAACGGCTTGTAATTCTCAGAAGAAATTTGAATTATACTTGAAATGTTAATCCCAAGGTCAGCCAACACAGGAAACAACTGAAGATTGGGGAAACCCAGAATTATAAAGTAATGATGAGCACCATCATCTGGTTCATCATCTGTTCAAAACACAACAAAAACAGATTAGAGCAAGGACATTCATCAGCTGAACAAAATTAATTTTTTCTTGACTATATGGGATAATGCAAATTAAGCTTAGAGAAACAGATCTTTTGGGAAAATTACATGTAAGTTCAAAAGTATTATGTGCATTAGACTGAAGTCCTTTACACCAAACCACCTAGAACACAGCGGGAAGAATACAAGTCAGAAGTAAGAATTGTTTGGAGAAGGACCAGGAGAAAAACTGCAGAAGCTGATTATAATCAGAATGTTGTAGCAGCATTTCTGTAATTGCTCCTCTCTAAGCTGTTGAGTGTCAGGACATGTCCACATGCTCTAATGGTAGTTTAGCTATCCTATTTCATCCTGCATAAAGCTGGACACGGAGCATACACAGAATAAGTTACTGTGTCTTACATGGAAGATTAGACAAGTCATAATAATTTCAAAGGATTAGCTGCAGGTATCAGCTGACTCACTGCTGACTCCTCCCTACCCAGCTGATTCATGTTCACTAGATGTATTTCTTGTCAAAATACTCATCAGCTGGTAACAACAGCTGACACTAGTCCTTTTAGTTGGCAGGGGCATATCCAAATTCATCTTAAAGTGCAGATGAGAAGTTTCATTGAGTGCCTGTTCTATTGGGGCTTATCAGTTATGTAGAAATATGCATAGCAGCATTTCAGTACCAAAGCAAAAGGTTAAGCATGATGTAAGTAAAAATGAACTCTCTAGAAGCTCTAGAATTGTGTAGTTTCCCTTCATGCCCTATGGAGAAATACAGGTTGTAAGCCAGGTATCAGGTGATTTAATTCATCCAGTACAGTTATTTATCCTAAGTTAACAGAAACTGCCTGTGAAGGTCCTGTATCCCTCCATCAATGCTGAAATGCATAGAGTTACGCAGACTACCCTGCACTAAAAGCAAATCACAACTTTATACTCTATTTAGCATTAAGATCCTTTCTTATCCTTACTAACACATCACGTGTCTAAGTGCTTTACTTACTCCTCAGCTCATGGGACTCATTTATTCAAGCAAGGAAAAAAGGTAGCCTGGCACTGACATCTGCCTGTGCTCAGATACATAGCCAGGGCAGTGCAAATGCTGCTACCACCTGGAGCAGCAGGCTCTCTGTTGCTTGTAATATTAGCTAAACGTAAAATAACATAGAAATTTAGAGAGAGACTGACTGAGGAAGCAGCTACCACAGTCCAGCACATATAGTGCATAATCAAGCAAAAATCAAAACCAGAAGAAAACTGGCCTATTATTTCACTCCTAGTACTGAAACTGAAGTACATAAATTTATGTCTCAGCTACTGCAGGAAGGTATGAACACATACAATTATTGAACATTAATTGTTTTTAACAAAAATGACAGGTGTCTGCACAGTCACTTACAGAGATCCAAAAATTCCAATGCATACATGCTGAAGACTGCCTGCCATTTGAAAATTATAATTATGGTTATGCTAATAATCATGACAAGTGGATAACAATCAGTCAGTTCTAATCACGAGTGACTAGTCCCTATGCAAAAGAGGAAAGACATCAATCTCAAGATTACTCAAAAGCAGAAATGTTTAACTTCAGAAAGGTGATAATGTATTAGGGATGAACAATAAAATTACTGTTAGCTACCAGAAACAGACACAGACTGTCTTTGAATTCAAGGCATGGTCTATTGTTTTTTTCTTTATACAGCTATATTAAAACAAATATAAAGAGGGGAAGTTTAGATTGGATGTTAGGAAAAATTTCTTCACTGACACGGCTGACAACTCTGTTGGCTCTATTTTAGTTATAGTATAAGGAGAAAGCCACCTTTGAATACTGACACATTTAGTTATTCTGTGATCTTGCTGTACCATAAGTTTTCTGTAGGATTTGTTTAGCTACTTCCTTTTAGTCTTACATACGCCCAAACATTTTGATGTTGACATGCCACATATATCTTACCTGTATTTTACTTCTTGGACTGCACAATCCACCCTAACACTGAGCAGAACACAGTGCCCTCTTCAAATGCAAAGTGGCAAAGCTTTGATATTGTCAAGTAGATCTTGACTATTCAACATGGAACAAAACAAAGTACTCCAAAGATTTATCAGGAGTATATCTGCATTTTTTACATACCAATATATTTTTTCACTTCCACTTCTCCCCGTTGTTTCAATTTGGTGTCCTTTTTTACAGGGAGTGGTATCGATGTCTTTTTTCCTTTACTATCTTTTCCAGTAGTCTTACCAGGAGGTTTAGCTTTTTCTTTTTCTTCTTTTTCTTTCTCTTTCTCTTTTTGCTCCTGTTCTGCCTGAGAAGATGAATAAATGAAGTTCTCATTGTAGCCTTTGTGCAGAACAAAGGTCAGACTGTTGTAAAGCTTTAGGTGTTCAATTTTTTTATTTTAACTCCTTTCCCTCTCAGCTGCTATAATATCCATGTGGTGGAGCTGTCTTGAACACCCCTCTTTTTCCTGGTCATACAGATCATTCAGTTATTTACATATTCTTTCTCAATTGTGATGCTAAGACTTCACATAAAAAAGGAGCTGCAAGAGGTAGGTAGACATTATACCTACCAAACGAACAAAATGCATATGGGTAGAAAGATAAGTAAAAAATCCCTGTGCTTTAGTTGCTTCCACTACAGCACTTGCACCAGCCAGAAACCTTCCTTGGGCTGAGGGGAAATATGGCAAAAATTCAGTATCTGTTAATATCTTTAACATCGCTGTTAACACTCTTGAGTATGGCGTAAAATGGCACCAGCACTATTTTTCTTTGATGTAAATATCTGTCTAATATAAACTAGAACCAAGAGTCTTGTGGTCATTTCACACAGGATATTACTCAGCCATTCTCATTATTTTCCAACAAAAACACCTACATAAAGCTCTTCCCAGTAATTTAAGAGTACAGGATGAAAAAAGATTTTGAAAGTATCCCAAAGCCTCACACTATAAATCCAGAAAATCGAGAATCGATCTAAAATTAAAACAATCCAAAAAATACTAAGGTAAAGTAGGTTCTGTAGAGCAAGAAAGCCTCCACCTTGTTTTTGCCCAGCAGAAATACTACATTCAAACTATGCAAAAATTACATTTCAGAATTATAAAGCTAAATTAAATAAAACAAAAATATTAACTTACAGTTACAATCCTGCTGGTGTCTCTTGAAAGGCTATTAAAGCAATGAGAAAATCCCTTCATGCAAATGAGAGAGGGCAGTTAACTCTACACAGTTGCTTTCCCTAGATCCAGCTGAAAAGCAGACTTTCCAGCTGTGGAAGTTGTATTTCGTTCAAATTCAAAATCAAAACAGAAAATCTTTTCCTGCTTTTCCCTTCCTTCTTGAATTTCCTTTCTGTAAAATTTAGAAATGTCTTTGACAGATTCTTGAAACTATTTGCACTGTGAAATGAAGGATTTGGAGGCTTTCATTTTCTTTCAAATTTGTTCCACTTTTGACATTTCAAAATAGAAATTTTGATAGTACTTCTTGGAATTCTAAGCTGATGAAACCAAGCAGGTGATACAATCATCATGCCACAAAGTTCACAATCAACTTTATCTGTTGCATCTGCATCATTTTAAGTAATTCTTAAATATGCAGAGACATTGCTGGACTTGCCAAGATTCTAACAAAGAACAGTACTTGACCTTAATACTTCAGAAAGTAAAAGCCTCTCCTTTCTAGGACTCTATCCTTTTCCTTTCAGTGTCATATTTCTCCTTCCCTACAAGGTGCAGCTTTTTGTGGAGTTTCTAATATTCCATTAACTTCTGCAATTTTGTTGTTTTAAGCTTCACATCTCAGAATTTTACTACCTCAAACAGTTTTCTAATTCAGAGACACCTCTTCTGCATATTATTTTAAATACATGTACCTGTCAATTTATGACAAGTTACTGCTCTTCATGAAATACAGAAATTTCCTAATGCCTTATTTTTGTTTATTTACATGTTGTATTAGTTCTGCTGATCCATTCTATTAACTGGTGTCTATTAAAAAAAAAAAAAGGACAAATGTGTTTGCTTTCTGAGAACTGATTTGCGAGTAAAATCCTGTTTTCAACACCCAGATTGTTGGCAACAAAACTTGTATTGTACAAGCTAGTTGGAAAGGATCAAAAATTTCATGGCAGCCAATTTAGAGATAGAAGTCTAAATTAGAAGTCAGTTTCTGCCCACTTTGTACTGCAGAGCATCCTCATAGCCAAGAGCCCTCCAGTTCCCGACTCTGTCCTTCAACTGCTGCTCTTGTGTTTGCCTGTCACATATTGATATAGATACAATTCAAAGGAGGTGACAACTTTTGCAGACAGTTTGGCTAAAACAGAGAAGTAACTGTAAGTTCCAGAGACTCTTCAACCTTCAACACTGACTATCTTCAAATTAACCAGGGAAATAAAATTACAGTTACAAGACTAATCCTGCTAAATCAAAGATAAAGACTCCATTCTAATATTGAAGTGCCATTAAACTTCAAATTTTTGTTTTACAGTTTACTTACAAGAATTGACTGCTATCTAAGAGAAAAACCGTGTTTTTTTCAATTCACTATAAACAATCTATTTTATAGCGTCAGCCTCTCACTTTCTTTTCTGATTGAAAACATTATTTTTCTTATATTCTTCATATATTTCTGTGGCTTACGTTATCATTTCCTAATAAGTTGACTTCTGTGGGAACAGGACATGATTTTAATGTAATCACCTAGCATTTAACGTTCTTGTGGTCATGTGCTACACTTCATCCACCAACTACTCCCACAAATAAAATTGTTGATAAAAAAATTTACAGACTTTTCAGCTATACAAAACCCATTAAACCATTTTCTTCTTGCATCTTTTACATACACAGACTGCTTAGGTCTCCATGTCATCACACTTTATATTATAGTTTTTGAACAATTAACAGGGTAAGCTTACTGCAGCAATTGTATGACTTTCTGATAATGGTCTTCAGTTTCATGAACGTTTGTTGGAAAAGGACTATAGCAAAACCAACTGTTCAGTAAGTTGTTGAAATGTACCACTGACAACTCCAAGAGATGTTAGAAATAAATTAGAGGTTTGATCTGTGATTCTGTGCAAGCTTGGTTAAATTCCTCCTAGAACACATATGCAATCTGTCTGAGGCAATCTTGGAGCTAGTAGTGACAACCTTGGAGAACTTATGGAAGCAAGTTTTGGGAACACTGGAAAATGTGGTACCCGGTTCTGAGAAGCAGACTTCAAAATACGTACTGTTTTAAGAGAGTTCAGAGGAGACGAACGTGCGTAATCAAAAACTAGAAACCATGACATATATTTGGGTTTGTTTAGCTAAATATGTAATAGATTTCTGTAGAATGGAGGGTAATGTTATCCCCATACACAGTGAGAAGTGAAACTGTACCAGATTAAAATGAGAGTTGGTTTGGTAAGATCAGAAATCTTTTCCAAATTGGTGAGTTACTGAGATTGTTCAGAAATAATACTGATTGCCATGGAAAAGCAAAGACACAGCACTGGAAAGTTTTGAGAAAAGGTTCAACAAACATCTGCCAGGAATAATTTATGTAATTATTATCCTGTCTTAGTGCCGGAGGATGGAAGAGATAACTTCTCCAAATCCCCTCCAGAGAGGAGACTCACAACAATAACTCTGTCATAGTCTGCTCTGTGTCTGCCCTTGATACCTGCCAAGTAACAACGTCTCCTACCTTTACTTCAGCAGGGAGACATTCAGCTGAAGCCTGTTCCTAGCTCTGTTTTCTATTGGTCCTGAGACTCAGCTAAGCCATTACTAGCTCTCACCCTAGCAGAGACTTCTTGCATATTATTTTTATTTTCTTTATTTTTCACATTCTCACTGGCATTTGAGTAATTGAGAGCTTCATCCACAAAATCTAACCAACTTAAAAAGATATTTCTAATCACATTTCTCTTTAATTACAGTTCTAGAAAGCCAAGCCTGAGAAGAAAGCTGAATTTATGGAAACTACACTGGAATAGGAGTGTCTTCAAAAATGCAATGTTCCTAGGGCATACTACAGTACCTTCTTTTCCTCTTCTCTTCTCTTAAGATCCTTCAGTTTGAGACAAAGCAATTGAAATTTCAACAGCTTTCCAATTAGTGTTACAGGAATTTCTTCACCCTTGTCCAGAAAGCCTTTGGCTAATTCTATCACCTGTAGAGGAAAAAAAATCCCAACAAAACTATTACTTGCATAGTTAGAATACTGCACTTGACTCACTTATTTGCATGCTGAAATGAGGAAGTGCTATCTCACATTGTACCATGTGTGGGTCAAAACGGCCACATTTCCAGAAAAAACCAACATATCAGTAAGACACACCATTATTCTTTGGTTCCAAAGACCTCAAATGAAGTTGTATTGGCTATAGTATGAGATAAAACTAGAAAAAACTTCTATGGAAAAAAATGGAAAAAAACTTCTATGATTTATGAGAAAGTCAACAGACACAGAGTTCTCACAGGAAAATGTAATTTTCTTTAGGTTTTAAACAAAGAAGCAACATTAAGCAACTACATATTATAAAGCAATAAATTAAAAAGCAAGTAACAGACAGGAAATCAAGGGGAATAGTTTGGAGAACTGTTTACAAAGTGACCAGTGTCTGAGGGACTAGCCTTGAATGAAAGATAAAAACTTCTTGAAGGGAATTTGAGAGGGTCTGTCTTGGTGAAAACACACCCCCTCCCCGTGTAATTCTGATTCTGTTGGTATGCAGCCTAATTGGGGTGAAATAAGGCTATTGAGTTTTCTTAGGGTGATGACAGCAGCGGGAACATACAGCTGCATTGTCCAGATGTGTGGCATTGACAGGCTGTTTTATGACTATATTTTTTACAGCTTGTTTCCACTAAATTTCATACAACTCACTAACATCTGGGCCGTTTTCCTTGGAGCCTCATAACCACTTTATTTACCGCGAAAAAAATAAAATAACATAAAAATACCGTAAAAAAGTTGTTATATGTTTCTTTTCACTTGTGTTGTCTCTGTAATAAAGTTCACCTATGTAGGACGCGCTGTTGAGGAATAATATAACCATAATATTTTTTTACTTTTGTTTTTAAGCAACCATCAGCTTTATTTATAACCATGGGCTGAATTAGGTGTTACTCAAATGTTCTGACATGTTTCTCTTTTCTCCTCATGGAGCAATTACAGTTGGGCACATATGGTGTCAATTTTGCTTGCTAACACTGAGACAATGAAGGTGCACACTGCATCTCACTGAACTGTGTCTTGTCTAATGCAAACACCACCATTAGCTTTGAGCTTTCATAGATTCTTGCCTAGTTTAGAAATTTTCACTTCTCACCTAAATGTACACACTAAAAGTGCTTCTCTGAATAAAACAAAGCCAAATTGGAATCCAGACTATTATATGCCAAATTATTGTTTCATACAAATGAAAGCAAGGAGCAGAAAAAGAAATGTCTTAAAATCCAGATTTTGTCCAAGTCGCATTAACAGGGAGGCAAACCAAAACACATGCATTTAAAAAGTCTTCTAAAACAATCCTGCTCCTCCAACCCAAATAAACCTCATGATCTTAACGTACACAAAGGAAGATACATCATGATTAAGATGAGTTTTGCTTTGCATGTTTCATACCCAAAGTAAGACTCCTTACTGGTCACTAGCTCAACAAGCCAATCATAGAAAGCTTACAGAAAGACTCACTGACATCAGAGCCATGGCAGAAAATCAAGGATATGTTAAGAATAAGACTTAAAAATTCCCACAGACTGTGGGCACACTAGGAACTACTAGTTATTCCAACAAAAAATAGTCACTCAGAGCTAGGCACACAAATCTGTGCTCAGAAAGAAAGAGACTTTGGTAGAAATATCATAGTAATTTCCCTCAGAGAGAAAAACTCTCATACAGTTTTTTTTTCAGAATTGATGTTAACAGCCTATGGAAAGTGATGCTTCTCAATGGCCTAACGTAGATCAGTTGCACATTTCTTGAAACACAATAGAGGGGAAATGAAGGGATTCTGGAAGGATTCCTGAAAAGTGTATATATAGTAACGCAGCTCAATGGCAGTTGCAGATTTATTTTTCAAGGAAGAAGAAAAAAGTGCATAGATTCTTAAACCCCATTCTTCCTGAGAATTTCAAAGCATTTTATCAGTCAAAAGTAATGCATCATGATTATTCCTATTTTGTAGATAGAGAATGCAGGAATGAAGAGACTTGATGAAGTAGAGTGGGTAGGAAGGACAAATTTTCTTATGTGAGACATGAGAAGTATAACCAAAACTATTTAACAGGAATACATTTCATGACTGTGGAAAGAGGTCACACAAATAAACAAAGACAGAATAAGCACATGACATTTGGCAATACAAAGAAAAGAAATAGCTTTTCATACAGAAATGTAAAATCTGCTTTATCCATGAGGAAATTAAAACCAATGCTAAAGACAGAACATAAATCAATTCATGCACAGTAGATAAAAGAAATTAAATTTATTACACATCCATATTTACTTCATCTGTGGTCCTGTGAATTATGCAGGCACCTGGCATAAACAGTTAAAAATCTACAGCCTCAAGTAAAAAAAAAAAAAAAAAAAAAAAAAAAAATCTTAAGACAAACAATTGGTAGGAATACAGAAGGAAGTTTTTTGGGTACTATGAAGTGGATTTGTTACAGATTGGCTATACTTCATCCCACCAGTGATGATCTTTTTCTTATGTGAGAAACCATGGAAACTTGGATGGACAAACTTAGTTAGGTAGGGCCTCTTTTCCTTTAAAGCAAGAGGAAGCTTAGCATTCCTCACACAGCAGGGGTCACACTGCTGAAGTGCAGAAAGGCTTTGGTGATGCAGTATTTGATCTCATGTGGTGGCAGTACGAAGCACGCAGAGATTTAGCTGTCTGGTGCAAAGGGCATGTATTTCAAGCCATTCAAACACTGCATGAGTGCTTGTAAGTGACCCTATGCTATTGACAGATGTCAGCGCCACTGAGATAGGAGATAGGTCTTAAAAGTTAGGGAAACATTTAAAGCCAGGGTCTTTGTGCTATCTTTCTTTTAAATGCCTCTTTTTCCAGATACAGAACCGTTGTGGCTACTAAATCATTATCAGAAAATCTTTCAGAAAGATAAATCAGATTATAAACTTTCACAGCTTTATTTTACTGGAAGCAGTAACATTGCTTGCTATGAACAGTGCTCAGCCCACTTCACAGTATAGTTCTCCCATATCCAGAGTCAGCTTTCTAAAGCCCTGTCTCCCCTCTTGCTCTTGAAACTGTAAGAAATCCAGACCATCACATATGCCTCACTCATATAACACTTCCTAAAAGAAACATAATAGTTCCTAGAAGAACCAAAAAAGTAAAATCCCTTAGTTGCTGACACAGTTCAAGTCAATTTGAAGCAGGATAGTCATCAGTCAAGAGGCTACATGGATTACACAACCAAGTCAGTAATTACTATTCAGATGTATTTTCCTAAGCAAAGTAATAAAAGCGGGGGGAAAAAGTGATCTTGACTTTTTACAATCTGCTGTCAGTCTTATGAGTCCTTCACAAGCAACTTTCAAAGACAGACTAGGGGACAAAAGCTGCATGTGTCATACTGATAATTGTTTTTTCCAAAGACTTCTTTACACATACTATTAAATATTTCTGACTCTGCCAATGTCATTTCATTGACTAAAGCACACTACAAGCAATCATTTTGAAAGAATACCAGGAAGGATCTGAGCTAACTGAAACAACTTTTTTTTCAGATGACACCTCCAGTGTGTTGAAAGACAATTCAAAGTTTCTCATATTACACCATTCACCTAACTTCATTTTAACTCTCAGAACCTCTTCCCACCTACGATGTCAAAAATGCTTAATCATTATCTTGGACTAGTGAATTAATGACTCACAGTTTAAAGAGAGCCTAAGGACTCACATAAACAAGTAAATCAATTGCATATCTGAGCAGAGGTCCATATAACACTTACGTATCGACAAGGTAGGCTGTCAAACCTAAGATAAGCCAAATGAGTCATCCTTGTTAATCAGTGAAGATGTATTCCAGAGAATGAAAATAATTAAAGTGGATTTGATGACTCCTTCTACCCCACGGAGTCCTTTTCAAATAAACCTACTAAAATGAAGCAATACTGAGCAAATACGAATGCTGTTCATGTGCTAAATATCTTCCTTTCTATTGTGAGAACATTTCTCAAAGTAAAAGCAAATGGCTGCTTTTACTCTAGAAAAATAACTTGTCACTCACATAAGTGAGTCTGTTTTTTGCCAAAACACAACACAGCTTGATCTGGTTAGCAGAAACCTATTAGAATTATCCATTGTAAGAAAGTCTGTTCTCTAAACCTATCTCTACAGAAAATCTGCAACCTGAGGGGATATTTTAATTGGTTTAATCTCAGCGATGCTCTATGTGAATTTTCTAACACATATGTACAGTGTTATGTCAAGTACTTAAAAATGTTTTAAGAAAAATAGAAATGGTGAATAACCTAATTTCAGTAAAAATGAGAAAATACATGACATAAAAATAAGGAGGGCTTTATTAGAGAGCTCATACAGGAGCTCTCACCATCTGGGATATGCACCTCCTATGGCTCCCTGACCACTAGCTGCTATGAAAACCAAACTGCTTTAAGGGATACAAATATCCAGTGATTGGAAAGATCAGGCATTAGCACTGCTATCTCAGGAAGGAGTTCCATGCACAGGGAAGGTTTTCTCATGTGACCCTTCATATATATATCTGTTTTCTTTTAACACTGGTTGGGGGGCAATATTTGAAACAGCATTTAAGTGATTTCTGAAGAACTCCTACAGAACCCAGACCCTTTTAGAAAAAGAGGACAGGCCAGTTTGTTGTGATTTGTGCTCAGATGAAGAGATATATTGCTATGATCAAATACTGAAATGTTTACATTTCAGCGGGATGAATCTGCCCAGCAAATCTTTCCATTATGGCACAGAATATTTTAAGCTTCTGAGAACTAAATTGTCTCCAGCAATTTCAGCCAACTGAATCCACACAATGAACATCACAAAGCTAAGAGATTTAGTCACGCTTCTCTAACATTGCATCTGGCTGGGGAGAGAACCCAATCAGAGGTGGAACAAAAAGATTTAAGAAGCAAAGTTCTGCCTTGTGCTGGCAGAACCCATCCAGCTACATCTTGACAGAGTTTTCTAAGGCACATCAGGACATTTGGGCCAGTTCCAATGGCCTTGTAGACTTGACACCATAAAACTGGGCAGGAACTTTCCACCTTGGTTGGTCCAGCTTTGCAACAGGGCTTTGAGCTTCTTCTTTTTTTATTATTTGGTGACTAAGGATTCTGGGACTAGTTGCTGCACTTGAGCAAAAAGTCATACACTTTATTGTCTTTAATGAACCAATTACAGTCCCCTGAAAAGTTTGAAGACAAAAAACCAGAAGACAGCATTGCCTTTGGCTACTCCAGAGAGTCCCTCTACCACTTCAAGGATGACATTCTCACAGACATAATTGCTGTTTCCTCTAGTATATAGACATTTCAACAAAACATGCACAGAAAAAGCAGAAATTTTATACCAATTTGCATGTATGCAGAAAATCTTGTAACCTATGAAGCAAAACCAAATTCTCACCAGTGTTCTAAAGCAGGTTTTAAATAGGTATTTGAACTTCAAAAGTATCAGTTCTCTTTCCTAGAAAATCAATCACTAACAATTTGAGTATTATGAACGGCTTCAGGTTGAATAATTACAATTATCAGTAATTTAATAATAATGCATGTTTCTAAAATCCTAGCATTAGGACTATCAAGAGTCACTACTCTGAAATGAAAACAAAAGATGTGCATGTCAACTCCCTCATGTAAACAATAGAACCTGACCTCTCAGATTTTAGGAAACAAAATGAGAAAACACAGATGGTTTTCCTGCTTGAGCTGAAGACCTTTTTCCCCCAGTTTTAACATTTAGAAATGCTGGTACTTCTTAACATGACACATTGTTCCTGGAAGGGGATACTGAACTGGAGATACCTAAGAGACCGACTGTGAACAGCTACAATTTCTAGAACTGATTGGTTCATCGTAACAACGGTTTCCTCTCATGGAATAAATAAATCCAAATGGAAGGCATACAGTTTGGTAACTTAAAGGACTACACAGGCCACTTGATCATGCAATGGCATCAGATGCTCTGACAATGGCAAAGGCTGATGCAAAGACATGCTAAACCTAAATTAACAAATTCTTTTCCTAACATCCTTTAAAGTAGATTGACCAAAATACTGGGAACCAGCTGGCAGAGTAGTTAAACCCTTCTCAGAAGACAAGACACTAAATATCTCAGGTAAATCTACCATCTCATTTAGTGGATCATTTACAAAACATACTATATTCTGTTCTACAAACTGGTAGGAGATTGGTAACAGGCAGAAAAGAGCTGAAAAAAGATGAGTAGATAATGCCCACAGTAGGATTTAAAGTCCCTTAACCTTCCCTGAAGCCAGTACCTCCCTAAAAGGCATATTCATTTAACAACAATTCCTAAGTGTACACATTAAACCTCTGCATATTCACACAGTGTAAGGGCCAAGTTCTTCTGCAATAAAATTCTCTTAACTTGCAGCCACACAATACCACTTGACAAAAGCTGACTGGAGAACTTCTCCATTTTATTATGACATTTAATAGTGCAGTATTAAATCTGTTTTGTACTGGAATGAAAAATAAAATTAAATCTTTCTATCCTTCTAATCATTCAGCATGGCTGCCAAAGTTGTTTTTAGTGTCAAACCCTTTCATGAAAACAATGACACCAGATAAATTTTGGCTCCTGAGCTGTTCCACTTTACACCAACTTTTAAAATTAATTTTGTTCTTGTGGAATGAAAACAAAATCTTTCTAACTTGTATTAAGAATAGAATTCTATTGATGTTCATATTTAGAGTGAGAAGGTTCAGTTTTAATAGGGCTATCTTTACTTTTGAGAAAGCCTAATCTTGACCACAACTTTTGTTATGGTGTTGTGTCAAAATCTATACACTTCCACAAAAATACGGTATCTTTAATTATATGCTTCCAGAAGAAATCAAAAGGCTTCCTCAAAACACTCCTGACTAACATTATGTTTGAAACCTTTTTCTTGCGTGCCCCATATCCTGGCTACTACTGAGTTTGCTCTTCTCCCAGTACCAGACAACTCTTCTGAGCTTGTACCTGGGTGAAAATAGTCCTTCCCATAAGTGTTAGGTCTCTGACATTAAAAGTTCTCTGTCACATCAAGATAAACCAAACATTTTTGATTTTTCAACTCTAGAAATTTACTATAATGAACACAAATAAATGCATACTCCTTGTCCCTAGTGCTGCCCTCCCTTTTTTTATTTTTCTGAAGATATTGTTAGACACAATGATGAGAGAGTTTAAAAAAGGGACTTAGACAATAGAAAGAGATACAGTAATAGAAAGGTATAAGGTATTTCAGACCTACTGAAGAGAGGACATGAAAGATATTTAGAAAGAGAATTCTATTCTTTACTTTTTTGAAAATGAAATTCATGCCTTTGGGGTAAGTAACAGAAGGTAGTTTTGAATAATTATACACATGCATACACACTTAAAAAGATATATTTTAAATATATCTATTACCTAACAATTACATGTAATAAAATAATATATATAATACAATATACAAATATATATAAAATTTCATAATATAGTAGGAGCACCTATCCCAGGAAACACACACTTAGTTCCAAACTAAAGTGGACCTTCTCTGTACACCATGATGTGACCAGCACTTAAAATAATCTTACCAGCAGCAACCCTTACTTCCTAAGTCTACACTCTACACATTTCTAGCAAAGCATAAATTCACAGGAATGCTTGAAAATGGCTTTATATCCACTTCTTCCTGGCTAAATTGATTTCACTTTTTCAATTTGGGTTTGTTAATTGTTATGTTTTACTATCCTACAGAAGTTCTTAATATCTTGGTAATATATTTTGTGTTGGAAGTGACAGAAGAGGAATCTGTTTCATGTACACCCAGAAAACTCAAAGATTCTTCTGTGGTTGCTACAGGCAATTGCCTACCAAGGCAAGAAGTACGGTGAACATTATACAATTTCCCAAGGATTATGGCAGCACAATCTTAGGGGGAAAAGCAACAACAACAATAAAAACAAGCCCAAAGAAAAAAACCAAAACATGTACGACATAAATAATTTTAAAACAATAAGATTCTATTTCTCACCAATAACCTTTTAGTCCTCTAAATGAGCTGTACAAATCGTGAACTAATTAAGATTAAAATGCAAGCACTCGACTGAACTGGTATTTAATGGCAAAACTATGCATATTATGCTTGGCAATAGAGTGATCTAGATTGGGGATCTCTTTGGTTTGTTTATTGAAACTCCACAATTAGTTGATCTCTCAGTATGCCTGGTGATAAGGGTTGGCTGTTATATATCTTGACAGTAAGCCTGGAGCTTCTCCTGCTTTTATCCATCCAGAGGTTTGAGGTTTCTGAGCTGACACTTCTTCCCTGTCAGTAAGGAGGTAAAATAAAGTGAGGTTTTAAATGAACACAATTTGCCGTGCAGATCTGGAACAGGAGAATCAAACAGGTATTGTGTTCAGCCTGTGATGACAAAAAGTAGAATGATTTGTAGTCAAAATTTTATGTTATCTTCTGTTTAAATATTTACAGTGTCAGCATATTCTTTGCAATTTAATGTTTGCTTGCTCATCACATGTGAATAGCAGAGGTAATTCAGATAATCCAGGTGGGATTGCAAGGTCCTGGACAGTTGAATTTAAAAGCCCTCACTATTTCAGATTCAATGAAGAAAGAAAAAAAAGAAAAGAGAGAGATAACATACGCCAGCAGAGATAAAGATGAGTTTATTTTTTAACTGTATCAGAGAAAAGAAATCATTAACATAGCATCAGTCTGGTATTAAATTGAAACAACAGAAGAGTCAATATAGATGCAGGAAAATTAGGGCTAATCAGTGATTATGCTGCCTTATATTCAGAAAAAACCCACAGATAATATGGTTGTCTCATTTCATTGGAAGCAATTATTTCCAACTATATCAATACAAAGTTGCAAAAAGGCAGCTTTTAAATCTAGGAATACCAAAAATCAGTAGACCTGGACAATATAATCAAAGTATTAAAAACAGGTAGCTGAGGAACTCTTTGGATTACAAGTATTGACTTTAACCAACTCTTGGAGAACAAGCGCAGTTTTACAACAAATAAAAGAAAATATCACACCAACACTTAAAAAAGGGAAATTAGAATAACGTATGTACTGGCAATGTAATGCTGATCATTGCAGAACAACAAAGGAGATATTATTTCCTTAATGTAGTAAAGGAGGATTCAATAGACAATAAATAAAAGGAGGGTAAAATAATGATCAATTCAATTTTGTTCTCTTAAAGAAAAAAAAAATAAGGCGTCCTTTTCACAAATAAAATAGCTTTCTATGCCAAGGCTGCAATTCTATTTGAAACAGAAAATATGATACAGTGAAAAGCATAATTCCCTAAGCTCTGTGGTATTGGATAGGAAGGAAAGAAAAAGAGGAGAAAAAAGGCATCATTGTGTTGGTATCATTTATACCTACACAGGGTGTAGGTTTAAAAAATCAGAAAAAATTATTTGGTGGAAACTTTCAGCTGCATGTGTTGGTTTAACACAGCCTGCTGTTGAGTGGGGGCAGGAGAAAAGCTCCAAACTTCTGTCCGGCACAGAGACAATTGCTGAAGGCTCTGATGATGGGCAGGTTACTAGCCCAATTAGACAAGTTGGTAACGCCTCCGTGATGACATATTTCAGAAAGGAAAAACCACGGGAAGCTCTCTTCTTTCTTCTCCTGGGGGGTGGTGAGGTGGCCGCCGGGCCTGTCCTTACTCTGGGCCGGGTGGAGGCAAGATCTGGCTGGCACATCCTGGGTAACATATCCAGACAAAAATTCCCACTGTGGCAAACTCCGTAAAGAAGCAACTTCCCATTGGCATACCACCACTCAAACAAAGATCACCCCAAGTTATGGGAGAGATGGCATCTGTGGCCACCAATGACCACCAAAGCCCCACCCAAATGTTCTTCTGGATACCTGAAACCTGGACCATAGATAACATAAGATAAAGGTGGTACTATTGTCCAGGTGTTATCTCAGACCTAGGGGGAGGTTAACAAAGCCTAGGGAAAAGAATGTATCACTGATAATGGACACAAATGGAGAATCAATGGGCCACAAGGAAAGCCAACTCAGCAATTGTGCTGAAATCAGCTCCAACCAGATAAACAGTAATTCTGGCATGGGAAGGTTGTGAACACTGATCCCAGAAACCCACTGACTCAAAAGAAGAGGAAGACTGAGCATGCAGACTAATTAGTACTAGAGGTGTGGCAATCATTTAACCGATAGCATAACAGAACTGTGTAGCCAACAAGCATTAATTCCTTTGCTTGCTAAAATGTATAGGTAAAGAAAAGTTTTGAATGACCTCAGGACTCCCACCACCAAAAAGCCCAGAGTGAAGAAGGACTAACAGAATGCTGCTGGATCCATGGGTTGTGACTTTTCTACTTGAACTTGCTCTCTCCCCACCTTCTCTTTTCTATTTCTAATTCATTGTTGAATAAAATCTTACTATTGACTTCGGCACATGGTCTTGTTTGCACCTTAATTTGGGCAGAGGCATTTCTCAATAATCAGATCTTAAGAACGCTATTGTATTTAGTAGAGGTAAAATATCTTAATCACACATGATGTTATTAACCTTATTAGAAAACTGACCCAACAAACAGGTGTATAAACAATAAAAGATACACACCTTGCTGATAAAATGCATATATTTTTAGTTTTAGGTCTTGTTGGAAAAACTGTACATGATAAATTATGAAATCTGTTGATATATTACAAGAAGCATAACACTTCCTCTTTCATATTTAAGGGAAAAAATTCCTCAGCATCTTTGTGAGAGAATCAACCTATAATCATTCCATTAAGTGCTGGAATTAGTACAAAATTACCAAGTAGTACTCCTACCCCCATCAAGTCACGTAAGAGTCAGAAAAGGTGTTAGACACCTAGTTCTCCTGGATTTGGAAACCTTTTAGCTACATATTTAGAAACCCTGCCCTGATCTTCTTCACATTGTGCAATAAGAATGATATGAAACACAAAACAGTAAAATGATAGAGAGCCTAAAGGGGAATAACTTAGAACAGATAGCAGGAATTATTTTAATATGATATATAATTAGCTTGCAATATATCATGAGCCGTTTGTTAAAGGTTCTTGACTCCTAGGCATTGCAGACTGCTGCACTGAAATTTACTAAAACCCCTGCATTTCAGTGGACGCAAAGTGCAAGATTGATGACATGGGTAACAATATTACTACTAATACAAATAATAACCACATTACTATGCACGTCATTAGTCCCAAATTCACACACATGCACATGTCATATGTTCAAAGACCATTAAATGTCAGGAATCTCACAGTATCTCTAAAAATAAGCATGGAAACTTGTGGAAATGGCAGCATGTTGAATCCTGCCACACAGAACTGTATGTGGCAATGATAGAAATGCTCCTCTGAGAAGAACTTTGCACAACCCTTTGTTCTGTGCCAACAAGGTATTTGTTTATCTTTGCTAGTGGAAGCAGTGGAAGCAGTGAAAACTGTGAAAGCTTTGAATGCACAACCTGCACATGGAATCTATGTGAATGTTCAGGGGCAAACTCTGCCCAGAGAGGCGGGATCTTAATGCTGTGGCAACATGATCGATCTTTTAATTCGCTACAGCCTGAACGGAAACTGAGTCCAAGCAAAAGGTCAGAACAGGCATTTTATATTCTGTGTTAAAGGAGGGGAGGAAAAAAATGTCTTTGAGGAGTAAAGTAAGTAGCTAATGAGACACAGCAGTGACAGCTGGAATTTAATAAGTGTCCACTTCACAAGGAAAATTGCTCTTAGTAATTAAATACAGGTATCATACAAAGCTTCAGCTTTGTAGTCTACTAGCTTACAGCTAGACTTCAAAATCCTCCTGTCAAGTAGGACTGAAGAAGTTTTACATACCAGGTAATATAAGGGTGAGTTTGCCTGGGAGTCTAGTCCTAAATGAAGAGGGTTAATTGCATAAAATTCACAGTCCTGTCAGTGGTAAATAATTCCAAAGGGACTTGTTCAGATAGTAGCCTGGCATTACTGAAAAACAGACCGCAACTAAAAAAAAACTGTTATAAAGTCCACCAAAACCTGAGACACATAAAAAGTTTATTAGTCATTGCAGCAATAAAACGCAAACAAGATCTTTTTAGAGGGATCCAAAATTCTTTACGCTCCAGGTCTGTAGGACCATAAAACTCTACCCGAGAAAATTTTAAACAATCTTCTAATTAATCGCAGGATTTCACAGCCTCTCACAAGCTGTAAGTAAAACATTAACAGGGTAGGAGGAAGTACTCTTTGTAGTAAGCATGATTCCAAACCCCGCTGACACAGCCCACTAGATGAATCAGGTTACATCAAACTGAGATTATAATGGGTACTAGCATACAGAATAGTGTTTCATACAGGGGACTGCATTCCCCTATATAAATGAAGGTATAAGTGTCTAAATTTTTGGGAGCATCTGAGACAAAAGAGTCTGACAGGTTTTCTGTCATTTGAGACATCACCATCAAAATACAACCATGTAACATATCCTTCAATAATAAAACTCATATCCCTGAAAAGATGTTTTGATCATCACTTAATCAGCATCCAACGGAATACTGTTGGTATCACAAAAACAAAGCAGTTTAAGTATCTAGATGGTTGAATGTTTTAAACAGCTAGATCCAATAAATTTACACTTACTCAAGAATGTGTAACAAAACCACACAGCTCTACATACTTCAGTGTAAAAGAGCACTGACTCTGCAACACGTTTTAACCTACCTCATAGTACATAGGCACATCCTTAGCCTTTCTTCCCTTTTGACCCCCACATTCTGCAACCTGCAAGTAAATAAAGCATTCTAGTGTGAGAAGATTTTATGTTTACACAAACGATTTTACTCATTATTCCCTTTTGCAAATGCTACACTCACACTCCAAAACAGTGAAGAGTCATCTTATGGCAACCCTGTACCTTAGGGAGGGATGTGTGTGAGTTTGTAATCAGCGCCTTGAAGAAAAGTCTGTAAGAAAACTTCACTTTCAGGGAGCAGAGCAGCTTATATAGTAAATTTTCTTTCTCCATTTTTAACTCCTATGAATTACAGCAACAAAGATGGTAAAAATTATGGAGTAAGTCCTGTGAGTAGTGGATGAGGGAGCTGGGGCTGTTTAATCTGGAGAAATCCTCTTCTCAGGGGAGCCCTTATCACTCTCTACAACTCCCTGAAAGGAGGTTGCAGCAAGGTGGGGATTGGCCTCATCTCCCAGGCAACAAGTGACAGGACGAGAGGAAAAGGCCTCAAGCTGTGCCAGGAGAAGTTCATGTTGGACATCAGGAAGAATTTTTTCACAGAAAGGATTGTCAAGCATTAGAATGGGCTGCCCAGGGAAGTGGTAGAGCCACCATCCCTGGAAATGTTCAAGGAATGACTGGATGTGGCATGTAGTGCTGTGGTTTAGTTGATAAGTTGGTGTTCAATGAAAGGTTGGACTTGATGACCTTGGAGGTCTTTTCCAACCTTAATGATTCTATGAATTAGTGTAATTTTTGAAACTTCCATAGAGTAGTTTATCATTACCACAGAATAAAGAAGGCAGGATCTAGAAGTGATATATACAGCTTGGTTCATTATTAAAAGTTACTTTCTTGGAATACCTGTCTGAAAATGCCTTCACGTGTTACCACACTGAAGAGCTTTCGCAGTGGCACCTGCACACCAAGTGACAGGGCCTGGGTGTGGATTTCATCCTCAGTCTTGGCCCCAACAACAAAAGCGATGCTAGGCTTCCAGTCATCCTACATTCCAAAATAAAATATTTAAGGTATTAAAACTCATGCCAACAAAAGTTCTTCTCTGCAGTTTCAAAGAGTAATCTTGGAGAGACAGCTTTATGTCACTTAAAGACATATTAAACATCACTGTATTAATCACACTGAAATTGCATGCAACCCGAAAAGGCCCCTACTACTTTGTCCCAATTCTTTCTGCCATGGGGTGGCAGCATTATGCTATGCAAAACACAAATGCCTGCTAACAGCCTTAACAAACCCTCACTCAGGCAAATGCTGCATTAGCATCTCACAAAGATGTACTAAGTTTTAAAAGGCATTTGCAGATTTGACAGCTCAGGCAGCAAACAAAAGTGAATTTTGAATATACGTATTATTGAGATTATTTGATGTAGAAAAAAATAAACAATTTTCAGCTCCGTCATCCTGTAAATTAGATAATGCCCAGATACTATTTTCTGAACATTGTAGCATTATTTTTATGATGTTTCATGAAGGTATATTTATGCATAGTATGGTTCTTGCGTGGTTTCACTAAATATTCTGAATCAAGAAAAATTACTTACCAATGTCAAGTTGTATTTCACTACAAAATTGATTAAAAACACTAGCAGTTTTCAAACATTTGCAGTAGCATACACATTATTTTAATGCAAAAAATGTTTTCAGCACTAAAAAAACGCAGAAAATTGCAACACTTTATTTAGTGATGTACATCCACAAAAGCCTAAAAATGATGCAATTTAAGCAACTTTTACTGGTTACTCTCTTTTACATTTCTGCTTTAACCTACTGGAATTTCTTTCACAGAGTGAGTTGCTATCTCCAGCACATCTACACCTCACTCCAGAGTATTCTTTATCAGCATCAGTGGTGGCTGAACTATGAGCATTTTTAATGGTTGTGCTGTACAGGAATCACCCTTTTTTTTTTTCAATGCATATCTGCATGTGTAAACTGCAAGGTTACCAATACAGCTGCATAAAGGTAAATAATGGAAAGGGATTCAGTCAGATCAAGGCAGTCCCAGACAGTCACATTAATCAGGACCAGGCTAAGCAGAGTCACAGTCCAGTGTGCATCATAACAAGGAAAGATTTTAAGAGATTTAAGATAGGGTGGCAAATTTAGGATATCGAATATTTTCATATATTTCTATTATGTAGAAAGTCCTTGTGGAATAGGAACAAAACCTGAGCTGAGTTTATGGTAAAGTGAGGAAAAGGACCATTCTAAGAAAAAGACTTAAACAGTGAGAGAAGCATCTTCTTCCAGTTTTACAGTACCCTTCTTCATTTGTTCCTTTTCTCAGCCGATAAAAAGCCTACCTAAATGTTTGCAATTTGAGTAACTGATGGCTTGGGATGCGAGAAAGCCACAGTTGACCTAAGTTTCAAAATAGTGCATGCTTGCATGGCAAGAAACAGTTTGTCAAACACGTAAGGTAACAAAGCATTACATCACATGAGTATGCCCCATTTTTCTAACCACAGAATATTCAGAAAAATAAAAGAGATGTAAAGATCACCTGGGTCATTAAGTGAAACTGCAAGCAGCTACAGATGAGATAACTAATCCAAAAGGGCACCTACAGATCCGCACATCATGAACCTCCTTGATGGTTTATTGCAGCACAAAATAAACCTCAAGTTTTAAAAATTATGAGTGCTAGAGAGTGCAAGCATATCACTGATGCTCTAGGCATATGCAAACATGGCGGAATTTATGAGTGTCCAGCTGCCCTGGGGCAGCAGACATTGCTCAATGGAGAAGTGGCAGCAGTAGTGGGGACTGCACCAAGTACACTGGATTTCATTTTCATCTTTTTCATCTGCAGGAAGGATGGGGCACGGTAACTCCTTCTGCTTAAAGCTGCAAGATAGCTACTGGTGCACAGCACTGTGAAAGATCTCTAGGTATTCCAATATTATCAACATGCACAGGAGTTGCAGCTAATCTGGATTAAAGCTATCATTTACCTGCCAAGACTTGGACAGTAAAACTTGAGCATTCTTTGACCAGTAAGTATTTAGATGCCCATGCCTGTGTGGAAATGCATAATTTTCTAGGTTCTCAGAACTGAGATTGAAATGCTGTCATGTAGCTGTATCCTGGTGTTCCCAGTGCCCACCAGCAGACATGGAGTCTTTAGAACAACCATCTCCCTGTGGCATGAGCTAATGGAGCAACTGTTATCACTACACTGCCCACTTCAGTGTGGACCACCAAGAGAGGGAAATAAGGTCCAGTAAGTCTCAAAGAGAGATGCTGGCAGCACAAGAGCAGCACGAATCAGGAATGTCAGGTCTGACTCAGGATCTTATGGTAAGCATGGTCCAGCAGCAATATAGAGCTTGCTCCCACAACTTCCTGCAGTTCTTCAGATATGCAAAGAAATCTCTATCACAGAGTTCTAAAACTCTGCCTCATGCCTTCTTTAGTTCCTCCTTAAAACATGCTGATAGCTTACTGCTCACAAATTAAACCTGCTTAGCACTGATTAATATCACTGCAACAACATCCGTGCAACCTGTCTTCCTTATAGTCCTCTCTCTTCTTGATTTTTCCACCCCTTGGTCACAACTGTCGCTTGTTAGTATCTCCTTCCCTTTCCACTCTTTGTTCCTCATCTGAGTTACACCACTTGTCTTAATGTTTCCCCCACCTGTGACTTGCTCCCCAGCTCTTGTCCTCTCTCCTTGTTCAGCTAGCCTCCAGTTTCACTATCTGATCCCACTCCAGGCTTTCTCCATCCTCAGATTTCTTCTCCAAATCCTTACCCTCTAGCCCCTATAATAATTCCCAGACACTTTCAGAGTTGAGCAATAAGACTCTCCTTCACAAAAGTACGATAAGCCTTTCCAAGAGAAGAGAATTTTCCTGGTTTCCACTCTGGTGCCGACCTTTACAGCAGCCTGTGACAAAGCACCAAAGCAAAACATCAGGGTAGGTCCTGCTTGTGCAAAATGAGTGTTTTAAAAAAAAATTAGGACTTATGCAAACAAAATTATCCAACCCCAGATTTTTGTTATCCAAGCAGAAATTATCATCAGTGGGCCACACCGTCTCCCCACTGAAAATGCTCTGCTTGAAAGAAACAAGGTGATAAAGCTTCTCCACGGAACAGCTATGAGAATATTTATAGTATAGGCAAACCATTGGCTAATACATTAAAAATAAAATACATGGAATGAGCATCTACAAGATAACTGAACTGGTAGTGAAAATTATGACCTTACTTAATTCTAGAGAATTATATGCAGCTCAATACAAGATCTTTTGCACAAAAATTTGAGTATTATTAGAGACAGCCTATACCTCCCTAGTGCTAAATGAATGAAGAAAAGAAACTGCTTTTCTAAAAAAGGTGCAATTCCTTCCTATACCAAGGGAATAGGAGCTAGAAGTAGCTAGTAAATACCTGAAGTAGCTACATACACTGTCACAGGGAATAATGATCTAGACTTCCCGGAATCATTAATAGCATCTATTTCTAGACTGACCAATTTTGAAGCCCTTAAAGATCATTTTTCAGAAAAGCTGCATACTGAAAACATGAATTGAAGTCAATAAGGATAGTCAATGTGCAGCATTAATACACCGTTTAAGGTGTTTAATTGATTATACTCTTTTCTGATGTAAAAAATTAGTGGTTTTGCAATCCTGCCTTTATATTATCGATCCTGTAACAGTATCCTTAATGTTCAAGGCACTGAAAGGACAGAGGAGAAACAGACCCTGCTTCTACAGCTCACCACCTAAAATCACAACATAAAAATGTGAAGGAAAAGTAGTAAAATGTATATGGTTACTTTAAAAATATTTTCTCCCTCAATATACAACTGCTCCTCTACTTAGTTTTATTCTTTCAAATGTTATTGTAGTATCAAGGCTTGAGAAAGGATCTGAAAGAGGACAGATTAGTGACCCTAAGGCTACCTCAAATGACGTTCCCAGCTTAATGAACAGGACAGAGAAAACCATAAAAATAACTACTGGAAAATCATGGAAACAGTCTAGGGAGGTTGCCATTGAGAACATAACACAAGCACTACATACTGCACAAAGAAGACCAAAATGCAGGGAGCAGATATCCCACAGAATCAAAAACGCTGGTTCAAATGTGAATTAAAAAAAACCTGAAGCTGGAAATGTGGCATTGGCAACTGAATACTGTTTAAACAATCTGAAACAAACTCCAGTTAAGGGCAGGCCAGATTGCTCTCACTGGAAAACATCAGTGACAACCGTTGTTACAAATGACATTGTCCTCCTGGTTTTAAAACTCTTGGCCATGTCAAGAGTTGAAATGCACGAAAGTCTCTCGGTGTTAGAAATAACCATCTGTGTGGGAAACTTCTATGTCCCTCAGCTGGAGAGGCTCCAAGTCTGCAAGATCAACCTAATTCTGAAAGCTCCATGTAAGCAGCAAACTTTTTTTTGGTTGTCCAAAAATCCTAGCTTTCACAAAACACAGAAGGTGCCTCATCTTCTCACGATTTTGTTCTCAAGCCTCCATTGTGTTCCTCTGTAACGTGATTTTTTCCAACTGTTAAAAACCAGTACACATAGCCTGTATATCTTGTTCATCACAGCAGCATTGGAATAGCATAGGTATGTTAAGAAAATATCTAACTTTAATTCACATTGAAGAAAAAAGCAGATGTAGCACACTTTTTGTTTCTTTTTAAACATATCTTGTTTTATCTGCTTCATTTCCTAGACACAAACGGGCAGCTGTTCTAGGGAAGATAGCTGAACAAATCAGGTATATTGTTTATTTTTGCAGTACCAGTTTCTAGATCTCTTTGGCCAAGAAAAGCATCAAGCAGCCATCTTACCCTCCTCCCATTTCCAGAAAATCTGGGTATCTGTCATTTTATTTTTGTGGTACTTAATGTTGTGGGGTTTAATGTTTTTTGTNGTTTGTTTTGTTTTCTTTTCCTTAGGACAACCACCAGTAAGTTCATTTCATTACAGCAGAATTTCGAATTTACCCTTAAGGGCTGAGAAGAAACATTTGAAAACTCAAACTCCAAACATCTGAGCATCAAACATATTAGTGATTTATGAACAATTAGAGTAGTAACAACTCTAACACTCTTTATTTTCAACAATGAGGCAGCTTGTAAACCAGTAAATACAGCTGACATTACTGGGAAAGGTTGTTTATCAGGAGTTTTGTAGCCTTAAGGTAGGACATCACTTCTTAGAAATCTGCAGACCCACTTTCATTACCTGCTGATTAACACACCCACATTTACTAATGGCTTTTGTTTTTAAGAGCGTGAGCTTTTGCTGTACAATGTGAGCAGGTGACAGAATACCAAAGCTCAACAAAATGTTAATTTTTCTCTGAAGACAAAGTAGTATGAATAGCAATGAAAAGTGGAGCCATCCTATTCAGACCATTTTTAGAGGTTTCACAAGATTTAAGTTCCTTTCAATTTTCAGGCCCTAAAAGGCCAATAAAATGAGAGAAATCATACAGATGGAAAGTCAACACAGAACATGGCTTCCAGTTGCTACACTTAGTTATACCAGTTAATAAGAACAAATAATAAATAACAGTTATTTCAATTAAGGGCTGTATTTGCCCAGAATTCACCTTTCACTCAGCAAATATCGCCGTTTAGTTACTTAACACATGCAAAGTTTAAAGCTACCTAAGAATCTTAATTTATATTTTGCAATTTAATTCTGCAGTGAACCCAAACAAAATAGATGATAAATATCTGAAGGCAAATACAGTTTGCAACTTCATGTTCTTCTGCATAACACATTGCAAACAAGAAAGATATATATAAACTATAATGCGAGGCTCTGGAAAATCCATATTTCCTCTGTATGTGTTTTTAAGTTGTGTGTTTGCCAGTTTTCACAGTGCATTTAGTAAAAGTAATTATTTGGTTAGTAAATATCATTTAAATCATATTTCAGTTAGCTTACTCGTCCATAAAAATCTTAACAGCACTGGTAAAATGACTCTTTTTCATAGATTGAACTAATAAAATTGGGTAAGTCATAAACACATTAAAATGTGAAATTTCACCACTCGGTTTACCTGGTACAATTTAAAACCAGTTCTAGTAAATTTCCTTTGCCTCCACTAAAGGAAAAGAATATTTTCCAAATTAATACAAGTAAAAGATTTAAAAATTCTTTACATACGAATTATGAGGAGAGACATTTATTTACTCGATAGGAGTTCCTGTCGTCTCCCAAATAATTTCAGATTCATAGGATATTTCACATACAATACTGTGGTCGAGTAAGAAGTAAGTTTTGTGCACTGTGTCTGGTGAGACCTACCATTCAAGTTGTTCAACACTCTCTTTTACAGACTGCTTTCAGTTCCTGAGCTTCATAGATATGAGTTTAAACTTTGTATGCTATATGATTGCTGGGGAAGGGTGGGTGGGGGGAGGGATAGTGTGGTTAGACTATTTGCACAATGAGATTTGATTTTTAAAAATCATGTTTATCCTTTAATAAAAACCCCAATGTGATTAAGTAGTTAAGATATACAATGCCCTCCGTGTTCAAGAGGAAGGAATTAAATTTGGCAGCGGAGTCGCACTTGTGTCAAAGATGTGCTTTTACAGAGCATGTTTATTTACATTAAGTACACCCACATTTGGCCACACTTGATGAATCTTGATTCACACATGCTCAGAAGAGATTTGCTGGCATTTAACAGTTTTGCACCGAGTGTGCTCTTGCCCATGACTGTAAGAGCTGAATAAGAACACTCCTGCAGTAAGAAATTACAGTGGCTGCCCAGCATCTCAGAAGCCTGAGTTCAAGCTGACCGCAGCAAGGAGACAGTTTTTCCCGAGTTCCCAAGGCTCTGTCTGTGAACAGCACGGCAGAGAAAGTGAAGTTAGCTTAACTGGAACAGAAAGCAGTTAGACGACACCAGAATTACGGAAACAAGGAATCTCAAGTCAGCCCCCATGGGTATAGGCATTACGATAATCTTTAATTAGGTGATCACATACTTTTTCCTACAGAATTCTTGCCCCATTCAGTGAACATTCAACAATTTTTTTCCATCTGCCTCAATGTGTGGTCCTGAATAATACCAACTTTGACATTTCCTAAATTTTGTGCATTTTATTTCCTACCTTTAAAAATACTTCAATAAAATGGTTTGCATTTAAGAAATGTAATAAATTACGTGTAGAGGCAGCAGAGCATACAAAGCACTTTGTTCAGTGAATTCACTGCACAGTATCTACAACCACAATAAACACCACCATAAAAAAACATAATCACTACTTGGCACCTTGCTTGTAAGCATGAGAGAAACACCAGGAACAGAGTAGGTGATGGAGATAGGACCTTCACCCCATTCTTATGCTTCAGGGAGGTTTTCCGAGGGTAGGGACAAGACTCACAAGTAAGAAAGGGCTCAAGCCCTTAGAACTCTACTGAAAAATCTGTGTTCTAGGGAAAAACGGGAAACAACAGCCTAAGCTATTCAAAAGGTGGTCTTGTTTGGCTAAACTTGTACTATATGGTTACTGCCAAATAAAAGCAAAAGCAAGTAAATATTTAAGGGATTTTTGGACATCTGTGGCATTTTCGGGAAAAGCAATTAGCCAGTTTAAAAGCCTCCTCCTGAATTAAAAGTTCCTCGTATTTAACAAGTGCTGCTGGCATATTAAAAGAAAAAAAAAAACAGCAAAACACAAACCCACAGCAGCTAAAACAAAAAACTGCTTCTTTTTTTTTAATAGGGCACAACAGGAATCCACAAAACAAGGAAGCCACGGAAGCAATTTGTCTCACTTGCAGAAGCCGTGCTAGATAAACACATGCGAGATAAATATTATTGTTTGCTAAACTACCACCCTATTTTGAAACCAAATTTTCTCTTTCAAGTCAAGATTTATGAGAATTACATTGCTTACACAGAACCTGGAAACCTAAATATGCCTTTAGATCCTCACACTCTGTAAAACAAAAAAAAAAATAAAAAGGGAAAAGAAAGTGCCTTTTAGCTGCACACACTCAGGCAGGAAAATTACAGCCTCACATTTTCAACGCTACAGTTAATGCTGTGTCAGCACCTCCATCAAACCTCATTGTTCAGCAGTTTATAAAAAGTTCACTCCGAGCCGAAACTTGGCACCCAGGGCCCAGAAAGGAAAGTGCCTAGGAGAAGGAGGAGCAAAGAAACCCGCAGGGGGACGCTCGGTGGCGGGGGGCGAAGGGGCAGGGGGCCCCCGCCGCACATCGGGACCACTCACGGCCCTCCCCAGCGCCACCCTGGGGACCCCTGGAGCCCCCGGCAGCCGCGACCCCCGGGGCGAGGGGGCGGGAGAGCCGCCTCCAGCCCGCTGCCCCTTCCCACCGCGCCGCCGGCTCTGCCCCGCAGCTGCCTTCACCTCCTCGAGGCGGGCGGACACCAGCGCGGGCTCCCAGCTCGACAGCCCGGCCACCAGCGACTCCCGGCCGGACTTGGGCCCCTTGGGGCCCATAGCGGTGCGGCGGCGGCTACAGCAGCGCCACCGGCCCCACGCGTCGCCCCGGAGACCGCGCCCGTGGGCGGTGCCTGCCGGCCCGGGGAGCGCTGGGCCCGCCCGGGGCGGCCGCCTGGAGCAGCGCTCCTGCGGGGAAAGGCTGGGCGAGGGTGTTCAGCCTCGGGAGGGGACATCATCAGTGTCCATACATATCTAAAGCGGCGGTGTCCGAGCATGGAGCCAGGCACAGGACAAGAGGGAACGGGCAGAAACTGACGCACAGAAGTTGCACCCGAGTATGAGTGAGAACTTTGCTGTGCGGGTGACCACATACTGGAACAGGGTGCCCGGAGAGGTTGTAGAGCCTCACTCACTGGAGATAGTCAAGACCGGTTTGGATGCAACTCTGTGCCATGTGGTTCTAGGAACCCTGCTTAAGCAGTGAGGTTGGACCAGGCGACCCACTTTGTTCCTTGTCAACCTGATGGATTCTGTGGCTTTCTCATGGGGCTTTTGGGTGCTTCCCATCATCATTTTTGAGACAGCGAGCCGCCCCCGTCACGGCTGCCCGAAGGAGAGGCCTCGCCGAGGCCACGTGGGGAGTGTTGGGGCAGCACATGCTCACACGGACACCAAGTGACACATCTCATCCCCAGGGCTCCAAGTGACATATCCCATCCCCAGGACACCAAGGGACACATCTCATCCCCAGGACACCAAGTGACACATCTCATCCCCAGGGCTCCAAGTGACATATCCCATCCCCAGGACACCAAGGGACACATCTCACCCCCAGGACACCAAGGGACACATCTCATCCCCAGGGCTCCAAGTGACATATCCCATCCCCAGGACACCAAGGGACACATCTCATCCCCAGGACACCAAGGGACACATCCCATCCCCAGGGCTACTCGGCAGCACCTGTGGCACCTCTTGGCATGCCCGGGGAAGAGGGTGAAGGAGCGAGCTCTGGCTGTGGCGCTGGAGCGTGACCCGAGCGGCGATGCGGGGGGTGCGCAGGTGTGGGCAGCCAGGCCTGCTCCCAGGCCCAAGTGGCTCTCCAAATACTACCATATGTTACGGCTCTGGGACCAGAAGGGGAGAGGGAGGCACTGTTGGGAGAAAACAGGAGAGCTGCCAAGATAAAGAATTCATTACAGAGGAGTCATGTCGTGATCTCACACTGGAGACGAGTGAAATATTCTGTGTGATTTAACATTTGGTGAAAATACCCCAAACCACATGCTGCCCTTCCCCCACCCCTGTATACCGACGAGGGCTGCTCAGCGTCTCCAAATCTTTATTTTATTTTCGTCAGAGCTTAAAACCCTGCTGTGCAGTGTGTTACTGCCTTAGTCAGGATTTCATTCTGGGATGATACTGACCTAGTGTGTGTGCTGTATAAAACACCTTTTATTACACAGGTTTAGTGAAGAAGTAGGAATTTAGCTACATAGGGGATGTAACAGGCAAGTCTCTCATCATTTTTAGTTTGCAGAAGGGTATCATCCCTGCGTTTGTAGATAGTGATGCAGTTGGTAACATGGGAAAGCTGCACAGTAGATTTGCCAATATCCATTAACATTTCCCCCCAGCCCATCTCTTGGCTGGTTTCCATTTCTCTGTTTTTGAGTTTTTCTTTTATTGTCCAGAAAAAAAAAAAAAAAAAATCAGGCTTCACTTTTTCACAGAAACAGGCTGCATGACATAACCTTGTTCTTCACAAAAGTCTTGGATACACAGCCTGTGCCTGCTGAGGTGCACTCACAGAGGATGGAAAGGAGGAATGGGGCAGGATCACCAGCTGATGTAGCAGAGCAATAGAGGTTTGGAATAGAATGCACAGATAACAGTGCCAAATATCCTAATTTTTCATGGCTCAGTTTTCAGGAATAAATATAAATTTCAGGAGGAGCAACAGGAGAGGGTTGTGCACCCAGATCTTGATGGTGTGGCTGGAATGTGCATTACCATTTTGGTGGGAGACTTTGGTGAGAGATAATAACTGTTTAATTATGCCCATACCTGGATCTGTATGCTCAGATCATTGGAAGGTTAAAAACCAGAGAAACTGATGTTAGCCAACCAACAGCTGTGAGAACACGAACAGTAGCTGTGAGAACCATGAACTGGCCTGTTTATATCTACTGTGGGTTTGCTTGATGCATAAGGATTATTTGAAGGAAATTGTTCTGTTCTTCTGCTTACCTCCTTAGTAAATGCATCTAGATAACTTTGTTGTTGGATGCTGTAGCAGATAGCAAGTCAAACTAAGGTAGGACAGCTGATCACTGTGAGTTTATACCAGTTCATTTAAAATTATCTCCACCACTCACAAATAAAGGAGAGGAAGAAGTTGTGTTTGTGCTCTATTACAAAGGGTTGTAGCATATGGTCCTAAAATGGGTTATCCATCAGTGAACTCAGCTGAAGACATCTCCTGTTTGGCTGCTTGTCCCTGTCCGATCTGTTGTGCTGCCAAAGATGCTTGTAGGCCAAGCTGTGAACCAGATCACTGAAACCCCCTTGGTTAAATCCTACAACAGACAGACAAATCAGAAATACTGGGAAACTACAGCCTTTGTTTCCTCCAAATGGTCTGGACTGCACAACATCGAGCTGCATGTTTTGCAGCTGAGCCATCTGAAAATCTTCAGCTTCCTTCTGATAACTAAAAGATTAAGTTGCTGCAATCTCAAAACCTGTATTAGCAAAACTGAATGTAATTCAGCTATACTGATAAGCCTTTGGTTAGAGGAACAGGCAATTTACAGATTCAGAGAGACAGTATGCAGTTTGGGATACCATCTGCACAAAACAGGAATGTGCAGATGTAAGCTTGACATTTCCAAGTAGTGAAATTTGGTCTAGTGCAAGAGTTAATGGGGCTATCTGTGATGACTTTGTCTATGACAGGAATATTTATGGTGAGATTTTCGGGGAGAGTGGCAACCTAAAAATGACAAAATCAGCCCTTAATTTTTTGTCTTGTTAAAAAACATCGCTTGTGAATACATTTGTGGAGTAAAGTAACCTAAGACATGAATTTACAGTACGCTTGGAATTCTGAATAATACTCTGTGTAAATAAAGCATAGTTTACCTTTCCCTGGGAGACAGGTTAACAAGCCCCTGTGTATTATGAGTTTATACAGCAGGGTGAGAAAGCATGCATGGTAAATACTGTGGAGTAGCTAGGCACAATAACATGCCCACATGCCCACACTTTTAATAGTAGTACAGAAGGAGTGTTTAAAAATGGGCTATACTCTTTACCTCCTTCAGGAAGAAGGAACATTGGTTGTGTTTTCTTTTAGGGTAGCTTAAAGAACATTTGCACTTGTTCTTCAGTAAAGTGTGAGGAGTGGAAAGGCATTACTACATGTCATTTCTTCTTTACTTGAGATTTTCTGAAAGACTACGGTTGACTAAAGAACCAGTAGAGATTTTGGTTCTTATTAATTAAAGCCTGATTACCTGAGAGGGGAATTAATTTTAATCATACTTGCTTTATTTTAAAAATGCTTGAAAAATATTTGGAAAAAATCATCTTTTCAGTAAGAACCATCAACTTCTCAGCTTTAGTTGGGAAGTAAGCAGAGTCTCTTTGCTTGAGTCCTTAAGAACATACTTAATTGCTTTATACTGCTTTCATAAGATTTAAATGTTTCTGAAAAAGGGAAGCTTCCTAAATTATGGCTTCAGAAAGCTGTTTCTGTTTTAGAAAACTGGCCAGAAAAGTTGTCTAGAACTGTTAACATGGTCTTCAGCACTGCTGAGGAAACAGCCTTTCATCCTCCTTATATTTCTAAAAGAAGAAGAAAGGTATTAAGAAAAAAGAAAAACACACTTCCTCCCCCTCTACCACCCCCCCAGGAGAACACTGTTCAGTCCTTTTTCCCCTCAGAAGGGAAGAAGGGGAGGAACATAAAACTCATTTTGCTTTCCTTTCCAGTTTCATAGCACTGCAGCATCTGGGCTGGGGGCAGCTTTTGCTTGAAGTTTGCAACCCCCCAGGACACAAGCGTCTCACAAGTTACACAGATTTGACAGCTATAGCGTGTGTTACCACAGCCTCCCTGAGCTCTCACATACCAAGCTGGATGTCGGAGGTCTTTGCCTACAGTTGCTGCTCTGGCCACCAAATGATTCTTTTTAATTTATTTCTTATTCTCTAAATTTATTTATATAATTTGCATAAAGCTTCCCACATGGGCTGCATTGGCCTTGTGGATGTGGGCCAAATACCTGTTTTGGCTTTAGGATCTAGAAAGCTTATTTCTACATCACTAAGTTGTAAGTTCATGGGCCCTGAAAGGGATAAAGGTTGAACCAAGTGTAAATATATTAACGCATTCCCCTTCTGACTATGACATGGTGCTCTTATTTTTCTAGTGCCAGAGATCAGTAACTTCTTCATTAGACTGAGTTCTGAACATGAGACAATAAAATAACCTCTCCTTCTCAGACAGTAATGGGCCTTCCTGATGAAATAAGGGTTGCTAGATGTTCGCTGAGCAGTGAGAACTTGCAGGGATGGTTAGAAGGAAAGGGAGCAGCTGGATTCCAGTGGAGACAATGCAATTCAGACAGTCCATCCACCACATGGCAGGGCCCGCCTTCCAGTGCTGGGCCAGTCTGTGCACACTCTGGGCCTAACCTATTTTAGCTGGTCCATCTAATAACATGGCCAAAAGCAAAGCAAATTGTAGATATTCCCTTCTCCTTCCAGCTCTTGCATTTAGTGGATGCCTGACCAGTCACTGTTTTTTTCTCTTCACTCAAATATTTCCAGTCAAGCTGAGTTGTAAGTGTTTGTAGCCAGTGTTGTTTATCATAAGTATAACATACAGAACAGATCAAACTTTCTTTATACAAATATGTTTACATTTAAGAGTCTCCACCAACTTTGTTTTACTGGGAAAAAACCTCAAAACTTGCAAGGCCCTGTATTTAATTTTGGAAAAGATGCTTTCTTAGTCCACGCTCCCATGTGCATGCATGTGCAAGGAGAATGTTTTTTCCTCTCTGTAGCAAATGGTATAAGGATTCCTGGCAAAGCTCAAAATGAAGTCCATTATCATCTGTCAGTAAAATGACTTCCAAATTCCAGCTGGATGTTGTGCAACAGTCTCTTGAAAGAAAGACTCCTGCATTTGGTATTGTAGTTCTACTGTCTATAGGTAACTGAATTTTGGAAGTAGTTCAGTGCTGCTGGTCAGCAAAAAAATCCAAATTCAGGTATCTCAGGCTTTATTCCTGCCCCCTTCCAAAACACAGGTTTTTATTCTTCTCCTTAAAGAAAGAGATCCAAAGAAAACATTCTCCCACTTTTCCAGAAAGCCGAACTCAGCATCTCCACTCCATCCTCCTGCATTTTCAAATCCTGCATCATTGCATGCTTTCTTCTGGCACAAAAGGAGTAGTTTCCCTAAAGTTATAAAGTCTTTCATGGAGATCTGCTTCTGTAGCAGTCCTCACTCCTGCCACCATCCAGAAAGTGTGACTTGCACAGTAGTGCTGAGCACTCACTGCTTACATTTCTCAACAGCCAAACAAAGCAACGTTTAAACAAGTAGGATTTGAAACATTATGCCATTATTGGTGCAAAAAAAGAAAAAGTTTCTAATCCATTAAAAACAAACATTAACACCATGGAGGGTAAACAGACTTGAGCCTGTATGCCAGAGTTTGCAATGAAAATATTGATGAAAAGAGGTGGAAAGACATGGTGCGTTTATTTTTTTAAAAAACAAGAGATTATTTTTAAAAATAAGTGTAAGCCGTACTAGAATTGGAGTAACTAAATGGCTGGGGCCATACTTCTCTGGCCTTGATAGTCTCATTCAGTGAACTTTTAGTTGGATGGTTTTTAACTGGATTTTCTGAGGGTGATGTCTAATGGCAGAATAACTAAATTGCCACATTATATACTATTCTGAAACTGTTGCTTCGGCTGTATTTCCCCCTCATTTCTTTCTAAACCATTTTCCTGAGCATATGCACTCCCCCATAGATTCAGTAAGCACGTTTTGGAAAGAAGTACATGGAGTAATGACTATTTCCTGCTCTGTTTTGGCTCTCAGTCATACTTGTGCCTAAAATCTGCTTTATAGAACAGCCATGATTAAACTGCCCAGTCCTGGGACTATATCACAAAATACTATCATGCCTTACGGGGTCACCCACTAAATCCTTTACTCTTTCATAAACCTGAAGTGTAACTACTGTCTCCTTACCTCAAACTAGAAAAGCATCCTGTGCTTCTCTCTTCCCCACCTGCATCATTCTTACTTCACAAGCTTTTCATATCCTGCATCTCCAAAATTCAAAGTGGACCCCACAGTGTGGCAACATAAAGAATCAAATCCAGCATTGCCCAGCAGGAGCTCATCTTTCACCAGCACCTCTCCCGTGCCAATCCTTGCTTCTAGACACAGCTGGTCTGTGTGATCTGAGCTACACCTGCCAAGAACCCCATCCTGTGAACTCCGAGCACAGTGCTCCAATGAACATATTTATGCAGGTGTGGTCCTCTTCCTCATCAGCTGTGCTGGAATGCCTCCCCTCCTGCTCTTTATTGGGCACCCCGCTACCACCATTTCCCAGGCAATTATATGAAATAAAAGAATACGGGAAGGCTGGCTTCTGCGATAGCTGATGAGATGAGTTCAAAGCCTAAAATTTGTGAGCCCTCCTATAGAAACTCCAGACAATTTCAGAATTTACTTATTCCTGAGGGCATCAGGATTTAGCCCTGAACCTGTATAGTGTCCCCTGCAACTGTTGTAGCCCCAGTTACTAGGAAAAGCATGGTGAGAACCAGGTGATGGGGATGAGCAGGCTACTGGCAGTCTCTGCCTGCCAGGGCCTCATCTTGCACCCTCTTACCAAGACAGTGAGAGTTGGAAAGTAGTATGAAATGTGGCTTACCTTTGTGGAATTATCTGTAAGGAATTATCTGTATTCTTCAGCTTCTTTGGAAGGACACTGCAGTTTTGTGAAGTAACCACAAAATAAGACAGTTTTCTGCCCCACCAAAGTCCATATATGCTTTGTGCAAGATTTTAACAAGTCTTAACAATATGGGAAGTTGAAATCCTTTGTGCTGTCTTTTTTTTTTTTTGCAAATGGCAGCAAAACAAAGGCTCTGTCAGAGTGATTTAATTCTCAGAAAACTATTTATTTAAAGATCAAAGTAAATAATTTTAGGAAGGATAAACAATATTTTCATCTCTATCATGTAAAAGCTCCACTTACTACTGACAGATGTTGTATGATAAATAAAAGTTACAAAGAAGATTTGGTAATGCTTTCTCATCAACACTGTACAGTTTCTGCCATGACCAGCCATTCATATGGATTCAGTAAGGCTTAAACAAATAAAATGCAGCAAGTTTTTATACTATATCATTGCAGAGACTGAGTTCAAAAGCATTTCTAATTAGCACTTTTCTTAGTTAACAAACTGTGTTAGCACTAATTCCCATCAGTCAAATTCCTTAACTCGCATTAAGAGCAGTCAAAATGAAAAAGCAGGCCTTTTTCCGTCTCTCTCCATCTCATTATTTCAGACAAAGCAAAACATTTACTGTGGCAGGGCTGCAAAATGTGGAGGGCCATTAATGGAAAAGGTGCAGTACATAACTAAAATCTGGCCATGCTCCAGATGCATTGACTTGCTTGTGCCAGTGCTTTTGGATCATACATCCTTAATACTTACTTTGTATCCAGTGATTTTTAAGAGAGGTAATAGTCAGCATTGGAAAATAAAGTGGAGATATTTGAGATAAACAGTTGAGCTCAGCAGTTTGGCCCAATGTACCAGCTATGGTGTCTAAGCTCTAATTCTCAACTGCACACTTAGACCTGGAGTATGTAAATGTTGTAAAGTCATTGTGACTGTCATTGGGTATGTCAAATTAGGACTATGAGCAAAATGAAAGAAAGCAGATTTCTTAAGTTTTCTTTAAAATATAAGTTAAATGCCAACAGAAAGCTTTTTTTGGTGAAAACACCTTTTTTCACTTGCCTTGAATTATCTTTGCTTTTCTTCATCATCCCACAAAATCCTCTGATGACTAAACAATAACAATTTAAAGAAAACACTGACAAATTAGTTATTTTTACTGCAAACTCCCACCAGTAAACCTTGAGTGCCATTACTACCAGAGTGGATCAATGAACTGCAACTTGTCTGGTTTCCACTTAGACAAACAGCCAACATTTGCAAGATTTAATTGAACTAACTTTCTTTATTTTGTAACACCAAATATTGTTTTCCAGGACAGAAGATTAATTAGCTGAAACTGAAAGTCTTCTAGTGTAACATTGTTTAGACAACACTAGAAAGGCAGAGCTATGCCACCAAAAAGTGTGAGAGTTTGGATGGAACAAAAGGCTACTCTGAAACTGAATCACTCGTAGATGGTTTTCATTTCAGATGTGATGGAATTATATTTTGGAGATCATAACAGCTTTTGCACAAAAGGTTCAATCAGCACTTTATGTTCCTTTTTAGACCTTAGTACTTGAGATTCCAAGCTGGATCAAATATATCTCTGTTATTTTGGGGCAGTAATTTAGCTGTGGGAAAAGCTGATCGGTTGTGAAGCAAGGAAATTGTTGACTACTAAAGCTCAACACTTACCTCATTCAGAGCTTGCCATCAGAGTTCAAGTAATTCTAGAAGCTTTGAACAAGAGGCTGAGGCCCAGATCTGTAGGCACTTAGCTCCCCTGACACCTTGAACGACCTGAGCTTTTGTACCTGCCTTGCACACCTTCACCCACACACCCTGGATCACTGGAGGTATCCTCACATCTGATCAGAGTGCTGCTGACAGGGAAAAACCAGGGCAGACTGAGCTGGATTGCCCTTCTTTTCTGCCCAGAATGAGTGGATTAGCAATATGCAGTAGATATGACTGGCAGCACTGCTCATCCAGTGGTTCTAATAGATTTTAAGGAAATGTTAGTCAGTTGATTGACTACATGTACTAGGATGCTGTTCAAATCAGAGACTTGGAGATCTTTTCTACCAAGAACAGGACAGTGCTTTCCCTATAGAAAGACTATTGATGATGCAGCTTGGCCTTTGGGAGGCATTCCTCAAGGCTGCATTTGTTCCATCATCGATATTTCATCAGCTAGCCAGGAACAGAGTGATCTTCTGAAAGAATGAGTCTGTTTCTGATCCTGATTTTGCCTATAGGTGTAATGTGAAGGCATGGAGAAAACAAAGGAGTGACAGAACCCTGGGAGCCACTGCATCTCTGCTCCAACCCACGAACAAAGCAGTCTGTACAGCTCGAAGTGTGGTGAAGGGTGAGAATGCACTAAAGGCAGGCATTTGAAGCTGAAAGAAAATAATTCCAATTCTCTTAATGCCAATACGCTATGAGTGGGGCATGGCAATATTACCATTTGGGACTATGCTGTATGCTCAATGTCTTTTTAAACTGAGATATCTTGACCTGCCTTAACCCATTCATTTGCCCATCCTCCCATGCTGGTATCTAGACCTCCACTTATATATTTGGAATTTAAATAATTGTTGAAAGGAAGGAGGGTTATGTACACACTTTCATCCATTTGTTTTCCTCAAGTCAGTGGGGTAATAGAATGTTTTAATTGAGTTTTGCAAGGCTCCTGACCTAGACAGGAAGCCCTGGAACTCACTTACATTAGACCTTTTAAAAGAACAGCTTATCAGTCTGATAAAGATCAAGCTGGGGATGTTTTGCCCAGCTGCTTTCTGGGATACGTGTGAGAATTTGATGTGGTGTTTTTTGAGCGTTTTTTTCTAAGTGCGTGAGACACTTCTGTACAGTAGTGGGTCTAAAACATAAGTTTAAGAAAGAAAGAACAAGACAAAGAAAAGGTAGTTGTAATGTCAAATAGCCATATTTTCATATCCATATATTCACATGGTTCAGTATGCATTTGTAAAACTGAAGCTGCAAAACTCAGGTGAGATTCTGGATAGCAGTGGAAGAGCAAGACTGTTCTCTAAGCTAACAGATGCTCAGTACTTTTTATTTGTGAGAAGAAAAGTACAAGCATGGGAAAGCAAACATCAGTGGGGATTCTGTCCTTCAGGAACAGATATATGTGTTAGAGTTAACCTCTGTGCAACCTCTCCAGCTGCACTTCACCTGGAGCAGAAACAGTGGGATGAGTGTACATGCTGAACCATGAAACTATAGTATTTCCTATCTTATCATTTGATTGTTTCAAACTTACACTCATGACCTAGATCTCTGGAAAGCGCTCCAAGTTATGAAAATATTCTGACAATCTGGTGAAAGGTAGACTTGTTACCTTAGATGGAGCTTACGGTAGAGACCTCGGTTATTGGCTAGATGGCAGTAGAGGTTATTTATGTTTTGATACACGTGTGCACTATGTTATTATACCACTTTGAAATTCAGCTTACTGTATGTCCACTAGCACACTGTACTAGTGGAAAAGTTTTTAATATCACAGATCTACTCATCCCTATGCTAATGCTGCTGTGTTCTGTTACATCCAGCAAAAAGCAATTTTCATAAGGACAGTTTACTGTTTGTGTCCATACTTCCTTCATATTTGTGGAATGCAAAACCAAACACCCTTCACTTGTCCCTTTTCAAGAATAGACTTCTAATTAACATTATACAAATCAGCCAGATGCCTACTGCTCCAGGGTAGCAAAAGCTGTTTTCTCTCAACTTTCTGGTAGACTCCCAGTTTATGTGTTTCCAGTGGTCCCTCTGCTTGCCTTGTACAATAGAGGGTTTGGGCAGGATTTGAGCTTTGGTTTGCTAGTGTAGTGATGTGGGCTCATGGCATGATAATTAATCCTCGTCATGGTGGGGACAGAAGTAGCTGCCCGAGCACCAGGACTTTTGTGTCCACTCAGGGAATGTCATTCAAGATGGTGGTTTGACTCCTCCAGTAGAAGGCGGCTTCTGTTGGCTTGGGAGTGTCCATGTCTCCACAGAGTCTCCACAGGCAGGGTGGCTGTACTTGAGGAGATCTTAAGTTTAGGCAAGGGAGCGTGTAGGGGAAGCTCTGGCAGCCAATCCCTGTGATTCCCAAGAACGCTGAGAAAACCGGTGGTTTACAGACCACATAAAGTACACTGTGGCAGGATCACTGGAGACTGAACTTGTACAAGCCCTGTGGTGCAGTACCAGTCACCAGCCCGCTGGATGCTGGCAGGGCAGGGAAAACACAGACCAGCCTAGCCCAAATATTGTTCAGAGAGTCAGGCAACATGCTGATGCCACCATTGAGTCAGAGACCACCAGGATGATTTAGGTCTGGTCCCCCGAACAGGTATTGATGCAGCTTGATGAGATTATGCAACCTCTGTCTCTTTCAGAGAAGGAAATTGCTGTGCAAGGGATCTTTTCACAGTGTCCTTGGCCTCACTCTGTAGCTGACTGGGACAAGTTTCCTGGGGCCTCAGGGAATGGACACACTGAGATTCAGGCTTAGATCTGAAAAACCTGAGGCTCAGAGGAGCTGTTCTACATCCTCCACTTCCTCTTCTTCGATCCACTCTTCACAGTATCCTGTGGAGCCCTCTGCTGCAGCTGAAGCTGGTGCCCCTCTGCGGCAGCAACTGGCTTCAGCCCTGCTGCTCTGCCTCTGCCTTACCACCTGTTGGTGGACACGGTCTCCCAGGCAGCCTCAAGCCCAGGGAGATTAGACCCATTCCTATCTGAAATGACAGGGGGGTGCGAAATTTTAAAATGGCTTGTTCTCCTTAGTGCTGCTCCCCCACGGACCCCTGTCCCCCTGAGCAGCTGCCCCCTCCCACCACCCAAAGCCCCTTCGCGCAGCTGCTGTCCGTCTGGCTGCCTTGGCCTCCTTGTCAGCTGTTTGATGTCACCCATCAATCTTCCATCTTTCCTGCAAATCTCTGATGATCGAGTTTCACATATCCAGGACTCTGGCTGTAAAGCCCCTTTCACTGGTATAATTAGTAATTAGAGGAATAATGTTAGCAAACTCCTCTTGGCATAAACAGACACTCAATCCCCATCTGTCAGGTCAGGAAATTCACATTAGGGCGAAGGCCCAGTACAGATTTTTCTATCTGAGGTGAATGACCGCACACGCTCCGCACTACTTGATTAAGCTGGCCACATGACATCAAGTGGGAGCTATTTATAAGTGACCACTTCAATTATAAACAATTTTCAGTGTTTTGAAAGTCATCGTGTCTTTCCTGCTACGAATCCCCATAGGCTTTGAAAGAAACGGTCCCTCTCAGCAATGCTCTGTAATGCTCAGTAAGGAGCCAGGGGGTCATTCATGACTGGTGTTCAAGTCCATGGTCTTTCTTGGAGCTGCACTGCTGAGATGACACCATTCAGTGGAGTTACCCTGTCATTCAAGTGCGAGCAAAGGTAAGGCAAACTGAGGACCAGATCTCTTCACTGCAGACCTCTTCACTGCAGCTAACACACTCCTGATACTCTGCATTGGTTAAAAGTCAAGGCAGACTTGTTCAGACTGGAAACAAGGCAGCATATATTTAATATGGAACAGGCAAAATTGAATGTTTTATTATCCTGAAATAGACACTATAACTCAAAGATAAGGTAATTTAAGAAAGTCCTATTCCTTGTGTTATGCAGGAGACTGGAGCAGATGGCTTCTTCTGGCCTTATCATCTCTATTGTTTGGCTCCTCATAAGAACTACTTTTTTCCCTTCTGCAGAGGGGAAGATTCATATGTGACTGAGGATCAAGCTTCTGGTCCTTCCATAATTATATGAGGGAAAGCCAGAGGCTGTACAGCTGGGCAAGGGCTCAGCAGTGGTTGAGATCAGAAACCCTTTTCTGGGTTTTTTGTTTCATTTATAGGTGTTGGTGCAACCAAAACAAAGATGAACAAGCCAAACCTGTGGCTGTGTTCCATGCCTGTAGTTGGGCAGACTATAAATACAAAACCACAGCACCACAACCAAGGGAATTCTTGTGTGTCCAAAGTTTTGTGTTGCTCTGTAACCCAGTCCTGCCTGGTCTCTCCAAAAGGAAAGCAATCTCTCTTCAGGTTTCTGAGCTAAAGATGTAACAGCGCATGGTTGTCTCAGGAGTTGGCAGAGAAGCTTAAGTCACACTCAGATAAGGACCCATTGCTAAATAGAAATGAGAAAATATGATCTGATTTTTCAAGCAGTATTTAACTTCAAATTACCCAGGCCACTCCTTAGCTTAAAGGGACCTACCTCTAGGAGCTTGAGAGGGACAGGGTGAACCACAGCTACTGGAGTGGGAAAGGAGGACTTTCTAAAGAAGGAGAGGACCTCTGAAATTTATGTGTTTCCTGTCATAGTCATTTTCTTTGCAGGATGCATAGCTGAAGAAGGATGCAGACAATTATTTTTTTGTTGGAACAATTTCCAGCTATTTTGAACACTTTGTCTCAGGGTACTAAAATCAAGCTGGACATTGAGTTCACCGTTAGATACAAGATATAAATTAATACAGCATCACAGGAGAAACTGTATGAAAAACATGGTTAAATTCATACAGTAGCATAACCTCATACTTTTGACCTGATGCATACCTCACAATGCTGTCCTTATTTTAAACAACTTAAAAGTCTTTGACCTTAACAGCTCAATTGTATTGTCTTAAAATATTTTTCTGAATTATGTTCCTAGGCCTCAAAGAGGAAAGGTGAGCTTGAGGAAAAATAAACCAGTTATGTAGGATCACACTGACATCGTAACAACTGATAACTTAAGGTCACTTTCAGAAGCCCCTGTCACTTGAGCTGACTGAAAAAAGTGGTAACAGCAAAGGTTTGCTATTTGGTAGGTGGAGGAGCATGAAAAACAGATGGGGTCATACAATTTGTATTACCACATACTATTGGATTTTGGAGAGAATGTGTGGCAGGAGAGGAGTGGTGAAATGCGGACTCTGTTCCCATGGGGACTGGAATCGCAGTGGATCCTCTCTGCCAGCTCGAAACAAGCTGTGATCCTTGTGTCCCTTCTCTGTTCCCTGGGCCTTGCTGCAGCTCTTCCTTTTTCCTGTTCACAGGTACATGTTGTAGTTCAATCCCTTTTCCTCCATCCCTGCCCCGGTTTCTTAGCTCATCTTGTCTCTGACCCCCTTCTCTGTTTTGTGTCACTAGCATTGACCAGTTCACTGATCAGAATTTCTCTGCCACTCTGAGTTTACAGTAATTTCTCCCTACCTGTGTTTCTCACTATCTCTGTTGCTCTGTACCACTCCAGCTTCTCAGACTCTTCGATCCCCCTTGGTGTTCACCCTATTTTCTGTCTTCTGTGTGCTCTGCTGCCTCTCCAGCCTCGGGCTCTGCGTAGACCAACTCCTTTACCTTGCACACAACTCTTACTAGAATTGATCTCTCTCCTGCTGCACCTCTTCATCTGACGGGTTTCCAAATATTTTGTGACTCCATCCTTCTCCCCAAGCTGAGTCTTTCCTTTTCAGATGCCTCCTCCTCTTTTCTTCTGTATGTAGCCTTCCCTTTTACTCAGATTCCTGTCCTGAGCATTCCTATGTCAATTTCATGCTCTGTATCAACTGGTTTTTATTCCTTCCCTCTTCCCTCTCCCCTCCACATCTGCTTCCATTCAGTAGGTCTTCTCCACCATTTTCTCTGATTGCCAGTAGCAGAACATCACAATTCTGAGGGGAGTCTGTCCTACCACTATTAGCTATAGGAGCAGTAACTATAAGAAGCAACCTACTTGACTTCTTATGCATGCAGGGAATGCACAAAATCCTCAGTGACTTCACATGCACGGCTCTGACCTGCGCATATCAAAATGTGACCTTTGAACTTGGCCAAGCTTTGATAGTTTTCACAATGAGAAAATGAGGAACAGTCCTGGCTCAAAAGCCATTCTTTCTGATAGGACTACATTTTCCTTTGAACATTAGTACTACTCCAGCTTCCAAAAAATAAAATAAAAAAAATCTAAGAATATGATCAATATGAGAAAACAAAAAGTCCAGAAATTAATTTTTCTTTTCTTTTTTTTTAAAGTTGGGTTTTCCAAACAAGTGTCTTATCATGAATATGACCATGACCAGGGAAGGCTAGGAACGGAGAGGGAGAGGAGAAGGAAAAGTGAGTGGAGACCTGAAAAGGAAGAAATCTATGCCAAAGGTGTCTATGCCTTCCTTTTTTTAGCAGCAGTTGCAGTAAGTTATTATGGTTATTATGGTACTCTTTTTACTCCTCTGCCTGTCTTGTCTCCTCCTACTTCTTTCAATCCTTTCTCTAATTCCCTGTCCCCAACATTTTTATTCTTCAGTTCTGTACCTGTTTCATCTCCTGCTGTATCTCCTTATATTCACTTTGCACCTCATTTTGTTTTTCTTTCTTTACTCTACTGCTTAATTCCCTCCTAAATCTCTTCTCTTGGCTCCTCTCTCATGTCATAATTTTCTTCCCCCCCTCAGTCTGCTTCATGGAGTAATTCTGTCTATGAAAAAAAAAAAGAAAAAGCCAAGAACAATAGCTATAAGGCCAGATGTCTGGACATCAGCATTCGTTTATGCTCTTACTTTTGGTCATACACAAAATGTGCCCAGCTGTTGCACTAAGCCCTTTAAACAATCAACAAATCCCTGCTCTGCCTGTCCTGAATATATTAACGCGTAGAACTCCATCTGGAATTGCTCGTCTTTTCTCAGGTCCTCCTAAACTACCTTATACTTCTGGGTCTGATTGAAAAAGGATTTTATAAAGAATATTTTGAGAAAAACATTAGCAAATCCTGTCAGTTGGAAATCCCTTCAACTGACACTATGTTTTCCACTGCGAAAGCAGTGTGTGTTTCCCCTTCATTGTTCTCTGTCCTCTCTGTCCCTCCATTGCTTCATCTCCATTCCTCCATACATCAGTGCTGGGCTGCAAATTGGCTGGAGAATGTGTCTAGTTTGACTGTGTTTGAAAGCCCCAGGCTGCTTAGTGATAATACTTGTCCAACCAGTTAGAGAGGGTACAGATCTAATGGGGACTGTGAAGGGAGGCAGAGGCAGCTCTCTCCATTCAGCATGACACTGAGGGTTAATAGAAGGAAAATATTGATGTTTTATTGAATTACTCCTATAGGTCAGATCATATAACATGCCCAAGATCTAAACAATGATCCTGTTCTGGAGGAATGTGTGGTTCAGACTGATGAGATAAACCGTTTGCTGGAATATCTCTCTGAGTTCACTAAATTGCTTCCCTTATTTAATTACAAATTAATTGAAAACACTCCTTGCCCAGTGGAACAATACTTAAATTCTGATTTGTTGATAGTATCCTAATCCTGCTTCATATTCCTGTAGACTCTCCCACAATTATGTCATCAGTTTTGCACGTTTTTAGACTTTGGCAAAACCTTTTATGCAAGACTCATTAACATAAATAAAAGAAAAAGCTGCAGCCCTGGGGTGCACAAAGCCTCATTAGTCCCGGCCAGGGTGATGCTGACATAAATAACAGTGGCACACTTGCATCTGATGTAAATTTGGTAGCAGAGGCACTATCAGAGCTCAGAATGGAAAGATGTAGTTCTGTTAGCAGAACGAAGAGATGAGTATTCAGACAGGAAGCAAATTAAATCTTCCTTGCAAATGAAATCTTGCAGGAAGAGGCTGAGTTATGGAATTAGTTGAATTTAAAGCATCTAGAAGGTCATGTGCCCTCTGCCTGTTGCATTTCTAGTCTTGAACCAGTACAAGATTACTCACCTTGCTGCATTTTTCAGTGCTTAGCATGATCTTTCTCTTGATATTTGAAGGGAGGCAGAAGCTGCCTTGAAGCAGACAGCTCCACAGTGTGGTAGAAAAACCTGGCTGTCAAAGAGAAAAATCAGGGTTAGCTTTCAGTCCACAGGAAGCAGGTTGCTAATTTTTCAGCCAAGTCATTGGCCTCTCTGTTTGGGATGATAATCTGCCTGCTGTGAAATGTTTGTAACAACAAGAGAAATGTGAATACAGCATTGATAGGGTACTTAGCAATATCAAATTCTCAAATTCTTACAAAACATCTGTCAGCCAGCATCACAAAGTATTCTTACTCAGATAGACCAACCCTATAAATTCAAACCACTGTCCACTTTCCTTCACACAGATAAAAGCTCAGTCTTTGCCTTCTATTCTATAGCTGATCCTTTTCCTGAAACACTGATCATATAAACAATTTATATGGTGTACCAAAAAGGCTGACAGATCTGGGGAATTTTGGACACCACAAAGAAGAAAATATGATATGATATGATATGATATGATATGATATGATATGATATGATGAGATGATGATATGGAGATTCTGGGTCTGGATTTGTCAGCCTTCCCTAGCTTCAGTGGGGACAGGATCCTGGGAAGAGGGGATGTTTTATGCATATTGTTTCCAGCTATTTTGGGTCAAAAGGAGAAAGTTGAAGCCTAACAGGCATGTGGTACAAATCCCGGGGCTGTGGGGACATGACGCCTCCGGAAGATGCTCCTTTAGAAGGCAAGTAATACTTCCCTCTCCCATCTTTATGAAATTTACTTCAAGCAAAAGCCCCTCCCTGGTACATAACAGTGATCTATCTGCTGGTGAAGTAATGAAAGCATGAATTGTAATAGTACAGTGGCTAAGTCCCTCCAAAAGTCACACCCTAATGCAGGTGGAAAGGCTGAGAGTTACTACCATCATATGAATGCCAAACAGCCACAGAAGACATTTAGTTAGCTCACAGATGGGCATAGTTCAGAGGCTTCTCTGAATTATGCCCATCTGTGCTTTAGATCTGGAAGGATGAGACCCCATGTGCTGAGTTTTCCAAATAGCTGTGTGTCTTACCATAGAGGAACCAGAAGGTTTTGCCTGAAGCTCTGCATTTGGTTGGGTTATTTAGCAAAGGTCCTGGGAAAATAAGACGGTAAATATAGCCTGGGGTGCTGTACAAGCAAGCAGTTCCACTTTTAATCAGCTAGAGCTTATTTCAAGCTGGCACTATCCATCCTAGATATGGCGGGGGGTTCTGGTAGTGGGTCCAGGACCCATCTGGACATCTGAATCCTCACTAGCAAAATACGTACAGAGTTTCTGCTAGTTTTACTCTTCCAGTGGGATGGGGAGACCACCTTCCTCTCCGATGGGAGTGGGGGGGAAAGATAGGTTCAATCCCTGTGTGATGGGCACTCTCAATTACCTCTTTCGTAATTCCCACATGTCCCCATGCATTCCCAGCATCGTATCCTCAGTCAGACAGTAGTGCCTTTTCCTGAGGAATACTGTTCAGTGCAAATACACTCAATTCAGTTCTCCAAAACAACCCTGAAATAAAAATCACAATGTACCCAAGAAATAGGGATCATGAGTCTGGGATTGCAAAAAATGCCCAGGCATGTTTGGGTAATCAAGTGACAGAAGTATCGATGTACTGATGGATATAGTCAATAAAAGGCTGTATCCATGAATATAGATAATGGTCTCAAAAATTTCAGGTTATACAGTTCTGTGTGTTTGTAGTGTCCCTGGCGTTTTCAAGATAAGGAAAACCTAGCATAGGTTGCAATTAGTACAGGGACAAATGACTGAGGACTTTTAAAGATCATCTGAACATGTAATGACTAGGTACCTGTATCCCCATCTATGTTTTTCTAAAAGCCAGTTTACAACTTTCCTAACTTCACTCTTCCTAAGGCTAAAGCAATCCCTGTCTTACCATTTTGACATGGTTGAAGTCACTTGAACAAAAACCAGGAAGATTAATTTCTCTTTCATTACAATGAGAAGTGGGGACGGAAGAGAGCAAGAGACCCAAAAGTTGTGGACTACTTAGGGCAGAGAGGAAAATGGTCACGAACTGCTGACAAGATTAATATGCAGTTGATGGGAAACGCTTTCACACCAGGGTGCCAACAAATAAACACAATTCAAAAATATCGTCCCCGCTGCACTGGATAAGGGTGGATTCCCAGCAACAGAGAGGGAGGGAAAGAGGGAGGGGGAGACATTCAGAGAAGGCGGGAGACCTGTTTGCTCTGTGAAGCTTCGTGCCCAGAATTCCTCTGTTGGAATCTGATAGCGGGGGGCTAGCTGGGCCAAAGGGTTACTGCTTTCTGCATTAAAAAAAAGGCAGGGAAAGAGGGCTTGGGCAGGGGAGGTTGAGGACTGTGTGTGAAAACCTGAAGATCAAGTCTGTGCACAGCTGCTGCGGGGCTGGGAGCTTCCACCTGCTGTGAGGGCTGAGCTGACTTCACGAGCGCTGCAGGATTTGCAGAACCTGGAGATGAACAAAAGGGTAGAGTCCTCTCCTTAGCTGGCACCTAGTGGGAGGCTGTGCCTGGTTTAAGTAACACAAATGTGTCTTGCTAGTGTGGGTTGTCTCAAAACAAAAAAAAAAACACTTTGGGGGGAAGTAAGCTGGAAGAGCATGAGGGGAGGCACCTCGACAAGCTGTAAAATGTGCTGTGAGATTAACAATTTACTATCACTTAAAAAAAAAAAAGATAAACTGATTATTTTCCCTTTCCCTTTGACCTTTTCTGTCTTTGTTCCCTGCTTCCTCTGCCTTCTCTCATCTCCCTTACATGCTGCCGTATTCTACTATTGAGGGAAATGCTGCCATTTCACTGCCAATCACCTGTTTAAAAATGCAATTTAGATAATATTTCAGTTAAGCTGGGTTGAAATTGGCAGGCTTGAAAATTGAACAGCACTGGATTATGTGTCTATATATATCAGCAGAGGAGATTTAATGAAATTATTCACTAATGAAATCTTAGCTTTAAGACTTCACATCCCTTCAGAGAAATGTGACATTAAGAGCCCTCTGCCTCTATTACAGCCGAGAACTTTTACTGAGATTTTACTCAGTAAAATTTTATAGTAGATTTACAGTAGTCTACAGTAGATTTTATTGTAAACAAATTAATAAAAATCATTGCTGAAGTCAATGTGAATGCCACCAGTTACTTTAAAAAGGAGTTTTTAACCCGTGTTCATCTCTTTATGGCTGAAAGCACAGACATCTTAGTCCTATACTGCAGCTCTTCAACCCTTGCAGTCCTTAAACCTCCGTCCCATGCTACTTATTTCCCCCAAGCCTTGCCACCCCTGGCGTTCCCCCTGGGCAAATCTACTTCCCACCCCCTTCCAGCCTTCATCCATTCAGTGGCTAGTGCAGGCTTTGCACCCAGCAAACTACACAATGGTTTAGTGATGTACATAAATGGGGACTATGAAAGGCAATAAGTGGAGTCCCTTTCCTTGCCTGTTTGAAAGGGAGTGTTTAAATCTAGGTTTCCAAAGGGAAAAGGTGCTGGGGAACTCTATCACACTGCTCCACCTGTGCCTCTAAGTCACTATTGGATAAGGAGGGACAGTTTTGCTTCTGGGGCTGATCCAATTGGTCTTGTAACCTTTCGGTTCCCACCAGAGCATGACAGCTCTGTCTGTGTAGCAGCTAATGCCTCGCAGTTGACCTTCAGGGTCAAGGACATTGTGCTGATCTGATGACAGTAATAGTTCTGTTGACAGATGCATTTCAGCAGCTGTACAGCCACTTGGTGGGACTTGAAGTTAACTCTTCCTGTGCCACCTGACACCGATGGCTCAATTGTAACTTGCATGAGCCAGATCGTCTACAGCCCCTTTGTCCTCCATGCAGTATAAACCTCTCCAACATAAATTGCCTCATCAGTTCAAGGAAGAAATATGCAGATTCTAAATACCAAGCTCTCCTTACAGCCTCTCCTTCTCCTTGACTTAGTCTGTCCAGCTTTCTGCCTCTTCCTTCTTCTCTCTGTTTGCTTCCTCTCAAATCCCTGCCTGATTGTTGAAATGCTCATTTAGATCTTATGATCTTTTCATGGTCCTGCTCCCTGCCACGGAGACCAAAATCTTACCCTGATGACAAGATTGATGCAGCTGCCGCACTGAGGATCCTGGATGATTGTTGTTGATGAATCTTCTTCTTGTTATGTCTCTAGTCTCTCCGATTTCTTTCTCTGAATTTTTTATCTGTCCACCTCTTTCTCCTTCATCAACGCCCAGTCCTTATGTTGATTGGCATCACTGGTTGCACTAGTGATGTTTTGAACTTAGATTTCTTTTTGCTTTCATCCTCTTCAATGCTGGTCCAACACTCGTAATTCACTCACTCAGATGCTCTTACAGCACATTTTCTGTGACACGCTGCCTTCTTATAGGTCTCTAAGTTTCTTTCTCTTCACTTCTTCCTCACTTCTCTCTTAGCCTTTTTAGGATCTTGGTGGCATCTTCTTCCCTAACAACATCTCTAGCATCTGTGCTTGCACCTACTCTGCTTCATTTATCTTTGACATGTTTTTTGCCTCGTTTTCCTGTTAACTCCTTTGTTGCCCTAAAGAAGTGTGTTTTCAGCCCTGTTCTCTGATTTTCCCTTAGGACTTGTGTAGGTGACTTAGGAAAGGAAATCTTTTCCTAGCTTTCCTCACCCATGAAGCTGCAGCAGCAGCTGTTGTACTTGCAGGGACAGCACTTAGCTGAGAAGCACCAGGAACCCTGCAGGATGCTGCATCGAGGCCACAGATCAGGCTCTCCCTCATCCCTCAGCTTCTTGGAAGACTCCTGAGGTTTCATGACAGCTACACTTGAGCACAGACTTAATTACCCCATGTACAACTGGTTTGTGTATGTGGACAGCAAGATGAGAGAGCCTCCCAAAAGGGCTGCAGCCTTTGGATCTACGAGTCTAACAGTCCCAATCTGCAGTCCTGTAGGGTGGAAGCATGTCCTTTGTGTTTCAGGACTGGCCTATAAAAATTGAAAGAGATGGTTATCCTGCATCTGGAAAATAACAGTCTGGTGCTTTCTGGCCTCTCTCACTCCTAGACCTTTTTTTCCCTTCCCCTCCCTCTCCCATATTTTAAAGACTGAATATTCTGACACAATTGAAAGCTCCTTCTTGGGTAATAAAAGTGGTTTTGGAATCCATTCCTATAAAGGTGAAAAAATATACAACTGAGGAAAAAGAAAGAAAGGTAAAATGCATACAATTTTTAAGAACTCTTGCAATACATACAGAATTAGAAACGTCAAAATGCTTTATTTTTTTTTACTTCTGCTTTTGACATCATGGTTCCATTTTGGATACACATTTTCACTTTTACTTGTTTCCATTATGGGATCTTTTTTCCTTATGCTTAATTTTCCACTGACTTTACTGAACTTCTTTGCTTGGGAGCTTTTATGGAGCAAACTGGCACGTCTTTATCCAGATCCTAACAAATATACATTGGTTATGTGCCTAAAATCACCAACACAGCCTCCCTTGACACACACTACTCTTCCTGTCCCAATCATAAGAACAATCTACAGCTTAATTTCCCAGTGAGACTGCAACATTGCTTAACACCCGTTTTGATAGAGTATTTGTGAAAGGTTTGAACTACCAGAATGATATGGATCAGTACAAGCACTCTCCTGCTGCCTCTCGACTTTATTAGATTAAGGAAAATCTATCTATCTCCAAAGTTACTCTCTAGGCTTACTATTGCATATGACCTTCCCCTGCTCTGGATTTAAAGAAAAAGCACACATCTCTCCATTTTCTCCTCTTAGCCACAGTAATTTTGTCAGGTTTGTAAAAAGAAATAGTCAAAAAGAAATGAGAAAATTTGGGAGGCTTGTATTCTTATGTTTCACATGTACTGGATACATATTTTTTAGTGGACAGCGGTGGAGTGGTAATTTCCTTGTGAATCTAAGTGTGATATTATATAACATAGTTCTGCTAATAACCACGATGCTTGTACATCCCTCATTATTATGACTGTAGTGAGTAAGTGATAAAAAACATTTATGCTCTTCCCCTCCTAAGGGGAAATGCTAAGTTAGGCTTGAGTTTCTAAATGACTGCATCACAAAAAGTATTATTACTTAAAACAACAACAACAACCACAAAAAAACAAAACAACAACAACAACTCCCCCAAAAAACAAGCCTTTCCAAACAGATAGGTATTGCACTTGTTTCTGAAAGTGGCAAGACTGAACATTCACTTATTTTTCACCAGACCGCAAAATTCTGCAGCCTGACCTCGGTCCTGGCCAGGCTCGTGCTTCCCATGGTCAGAAGCCTCCCTCTATCGACCAATAATCTCACTGTTCAGGAGGAGGGAGCTTTGGCTAGAAGCAAGAGCAGGACCTGATCTCTCAGGTATCTGGGACCTCTTGCAAATGGTCTTTGAATCTGCCAACAAAATAAAAAAAGTAATAATTTTATCTGCATAATTTTGAATAGTTTCTACACCAACTTATTTTTGTAGGTTAAATGTATGCTTATACTGTTGAATGAGTTGGTCCAGAAGGACTTGGAAAATAAATTCTTTCTGTTTATACAGAATAAACTCTCTTTCTGCTGTTGTGTCTCTCTTCCTAATGATAATGAAAAAAGGAAAGACTTTGGCCTACATGTTTCTCACCTGAAGGTCCTTCAAAGAGAGCTGTGGAGAACTGAATCAAGAACTGGGTCTAGCATTCAGGGATGACTGCACCACGTTGGCTGTGTGAACATGGTTACCATTTGAAGCCACCCAGAAGAACTAGAAAAAAAATGCTGAACCTGTACTTTTATACTGTTTGGGACAAGCACTCAGTATGCATTGTTATGTATAAATAGCCATTTTCCTGGCTCCAGTAATAAAAATTTAAAAAACAAAAGTCCATTTGAGTCAATAAATATATGCTCTGGTTTTTGGGGTTTTTTGTCAGATGAGATTATCATGGGAAAATATAAATTTGCAGAATTGTACTTACTAACAAATCCCAGTGTACCAGACAACAGAGAACCATACTCAGGCAGGCAACTAAGCAGGACCCTTTCTAAAATGTGCATTGGCCTGAGTCACTGTGATGATGGAGCAGATCCTCTCGCAGTGCAAACCAACATGGTGCCATTAACTCCAGTGGAGCACTGGTGAAGTACAACTGGATGCCTAAGTTGTCTGGGAGAAACCGGCGTGGTTCTGGGCTTTGTCATGTGTACTGACATGCTGATTTAATATTAAAACTTAGGGGTGACAGGAGAGCTGGAGAAGGTATGCTGTGCTTCTCTTTCGAGTTGCTTAGGAAGGCTGCAATGTGCACCCAGAGATTTGACTTTAACAGGGTTGCTCAGAAGGTGCAACTGGGGAGCAAGAATTAAGAAAATGTAGAGTGTGAGCAAGCTGAGGGGAAGAGGAGAGTTTGAACATATTTCTAGACTCGCAAGACTACAGCTGTGGGAATAATTTAAAAAGCACACTTTTTTGGATAGTTTATTTTTGAAACTCTGCAAAATTTGTCAAATCGTTTATTTGATGAGCAATATTTGACCAGCTGTACAGAGAGCCACACTGGAGTGCTGTAATGAGTGCTTTGGAATGCGACCAGCGTTAATGTGCCTGTGATAGTTGGATAATTCTTTTACCCTGCTCATTTCTGTGGTTTGCCTGTAACTATGGCCCCGCTTGATTGCTGTTATGATGTGAGCTTTAAATTCTCTCTCTCCTTTGGCCTTTTCCTTTTGGCAGTTCCTGCCGAGCTGAGCCCTGATTAGAACCACAGCAGGTCATTTGATCTTCAGATGGCTATAAAAGGTCTGTGCAAGTGACCATCTCACTCCTGTCCCAAATGGATGATCACGCATAGCGCACACTGCCGAACTCCTGGCAGGACTTCAGCAAAACTGGCAAGTTTTTCCTTCCAGAGCTAAAGCATAACACAAGGTACAAGGAGCAATTCCATTAAATGTCCCTTTAAACTGTCAAATCTAGCAGGAACTTTAAAACAGATCAGACTTTAAGGTGATGAGGGAGAAGTACTGTTCCCCTGCTTGAAACTGCAGCTGGGTTTGTTACCATCAGGTGTGATATGAAGTCAGCATTTTCCTTGATGGCTTTTTCCTTTGCCATTGTTGCAATCTGGCACTGGAGATCGGTGCCTCATTCCAGGTTTCTAAAGGGAACTATAATTTTCCTGAAGGATTTTATTCCTTGTCTCCTTCTAAATGGATTTCGTTATTTTGTAATTTCTCAAAAATGAGTGAGTTTGATAAAATCCAGATATTTGGAATCAAGATGGAGAGTTCAGATAATAACAGTTTTACTGCAGAAAAAATAGAAGTTTAAATACTCATGCTATTAAGTAACGTTTATAGTAATGTGCTGTTCTCTTTCATTCATAGGGTTCTTCAGAATATTGATGCCCTTTTTTGAGAAACTTGTGCTGTTCAAGTGCTGGTGGCATTTCCAGATGAAACAGCATCTAGATTATCTTCCCACCTTGGTGGGAAACACTCACGAGAGGGATCTCCATATCTCAGTATCTGCATGTACCTTGCTTTGTTCAAAGACACGTTCTCTGGAGCACAGGCCTTGGAGTGCTGGACACAATTGTTTCTTTGGGAATCTCAGCCTCTAATGCAATTCGAAAAGGACAGTGTTTCAAGAATTCACTCTGGTCAGACATTGAGACAGAGAGGGAATTTTTCCAGTGCTGTGTTTAGACACTGATTATATCAAGGGCTGAAATTCATAATGCAGGATATCTTCATATAATTAAAATTCTCCCTTTTTTTTTTTTTGCTAATTGCAAGTATTATCTGGGATGACTGGTGCAGGAAGAACACTCATTTTGGTTTCATTATTTGTATTAATAATTTCAATAATGTTCAAATGGTGGACTTAAGGCCAGTAGCCTGAAGTTTCAATCCCACCTCAAAGATCAGCTCATTGACACTAGTTTGGACACAATCAGCTTGTGGCTAAAGGTCCCAGTAGGAAAGAAACATTGCTTTGCTGTTCTGTCTTTAAGATGTCTCAATAAAATCTACATTAGCTCTCACAGGTCTGATCACAGGTTTGAAAATATTAATAGGGTTAGGGTTATGGCTTATGACATTGAAGTAGCCCATTTAAGATTTCTTTTTCCCCAAAAAAGTTATCTTTATAAATACTTTTAAAAATACAAATCTTAAAAATATAATGGAATCAAATGATAAAATACACAGCTTTTTGGAACATATGATCTCATTTTTGGTTTTGGTCATTTTGACTGATCAGCTGATATGTTAGTATTCAAATCAAGGTGGTTTTCTACTTCCTTTGTAAAAAATCACAGTAAAATATGTTGAGAAGAATGATCAGCTAAGGAAAAGAAATGTGGTTCACAAGGTGGCCTATAGAAAAGTGATTCAGCACTGATATAAACTCTGACTGTTCAGTTAATTTTATATGCAAATAATTATCATTAACAGTGCCACTTCAGCATGTCGTGATAGCATATAAATATAAAAAGGATATTCTTATTGTCAGTGAATTAATTAAAAATTTTCAGGTATATTTTGTTTTAATATTGGAAGTATTTTAGCTCATTCCAAACATTTGTTCAGAAATTAAAAGCTAAATACTGGAATGCCCACACAAACACAAACTTAAATTCCTCTTTTATTAGTGTTCAATCACACTTACATTACACAAAGTTATATCACAGAGTTCTGCCAGATGCTGGGGAACAAAAAGGCACACACTGCCAGGTGAGGAAAGGGCTAAGAAATCTGTGTTGCAAAACCAAAGGCCAACCACAGAAATATTTTGGCAGTAGCTCTCGTGTGAGGGGATCATATGTCTCTCCTGGAATGCAAGTCCAGCAGTAGAGCAAGCGCAAGAACTTCGTGTGCTGAGATGGCCGAAGATACCACTTCTCCCTGGCATTTCTGCTTTGGTCCTTTTCTGGAGGCATCACCTGTTTCAGCAGAAGTGCAAGGATAGGAAGTACCTCTGTGCTTAGATGCTGCAGTTCACACACTGCCATTTCAGCTTGGCCCAAAAGCTTCAAAGCCACTTTGTGGTGGGTGATAGGAACAGATACAATGTCTGCCCTCCCACTTCAGAAAAATTCAGCAGAGCTTCTTGGCTGGCTACTAGCGAACAGTTCCCATCAGAAGGAACTGTAACAGGACACAATTTGTCTACATTGTGTGACTTTCTGAGAGATTCTAATATTTCAACATTCATTTCTGTTCCCAAACCAAAACACAACTCATAGGATCACAGAATATCCTGAGTTTGAAGAGACCCACAAGGATCATTGAGTCCAACTCCTGGCCCTGCACAGGACACCCCAAGAATCACACCCTGTGCCTGAGAGCATTGTCCAAACGCTTCTTGAGCTCTGTCAGGCTTGGTGCTGTGACCACTTCCCTGGGGAGCCTGTTCCAGTGCCCAACCACCCTCTGGGTGAAGAACCTTTTCCTAATATCCAGCCTAAACCTCCCCTGACACAGCTTCAGGCCATTCCCTCGGGTCCTGTCACTGGTCACCACAGAGAAGAGATCAGTGCCTGCCCCTCCATTTTCCCTCCCAAGGAAGTTGCAGACTGCAGTGAGGTCTCCCCTCAGTCTCCTCCAGGCTGAACAGACCAAGTGACCTCAGCCACTCCTCACAAGGCTTCCCCTCAAGACCCTTCACCATCTTTGTGGCCCTCCTTCGGATGTTCTCTTAAAAAAAAATTAACAACCAAAATTTCTCCTAAAAAAAAAAAAAAAAATAGNAAAAAAAAAAAAGTGATTTAAAAATAGTGAATATTTGTATATTTATTTAGTATTGCCCAAGCTAAACCCTCAAAACTGATGACATTGTTTTGTTGAACTGATATGGTTAGTTCTGTGAAACATCAACCCCTGATACACTGAATTCTCCCCACTAAAGCAAATGCTGTCTGGGGAGTTCCTTGCCTGATGCCCCTCAGCTCTGAGTGTAGCTCAGTGGCTGGATTGCAGCTGTCAGCCTGCACCTGTGATCAGTTTTTGGTTAGAAGGGAAGCACCATGACATGAAGAGGAAGATAACTCACAGGGAACTCGACTGACAGGACAGACACTGGTGAGTTCAAAGAAGCAATGGTCTGATGGGGAAATGCAATTCAAAAATGTACTGAACTGAAGTGGTAAATGGTGTAGATAACAAAGCCTTGAAGGAACAATCATCCTTGCATCATCTTCTACTAAAACAGAGGCTCCCAAACATCTCCCATTGCTTGTCTAGGAACATGCAAAGCAACAGGAATGGCACAAGAGATTTCATTCAATTTCATTCACTATCATCATTGTGCTTATAACCTTGGAGGCCTCTGTGATGGGATGAAGATCTCTCTATGCTTAATGTCCTACAAAGAACACAAAATAATCCCTTTCCAAATAAAATTATGATGGAGACAAAGAGTGGAGGCAGAAGAAGGATGTTAACTGATACAAGTTATATGTACTCTCCCCTTTATTAGCATCAGCCCTACTACTCACTGCATGTGCACGGCTCCTTGCACCTTGTTCAGAGAGGACCTGTAATTGCCCCCCAAAAAGTAAATGAAGATACCATCTTTTCTTACACAGAAGGGGCGGGGATCCAAGTAGGCATACCGTAGACAGTACTAGAGATGGCTCAGAGGACACATGGTTAAAGGAAGTGATCCTGGACAGTGGAGACAGGAGTGGAAGAAGCTGCTGCTGGAGGACAGATGGTTGCTTCAAGGGGAGAAACCCTTTTATTGTAATTTTTTAATTATTTTAAAATGTAAAAAGAATATTCTGCTACATGTCTCTATTAGCAAAGAGTGTATCAAAAAGCATAGTGGGTATGTGGAGGAGCAGATGGTAAAGAAGATATTCATCCTCATTTCCTATATCCTGATTCACATTTTGCACATCTTTGGAGTATACACCCAGAGCACAGGGGGATCAGACATCGTGGCTCACCAACCTGTATGGATGAAATGATAGCCTGTTCCCCTCTATATGTAACCAGAATTTCCTATGGGTTAAAGGCTTCTTCATGAAGTCTGTGACCTTGGTATAGCTCAGCCATATGATGATGAAGACAGAAGACACAGCCAAGGCATTCTCTGCTAGGACAGCCTCCCCGCTGCCCATGAGTGGAAAGAAGTGTCACTTGAGACTGTTCTTGGAGGTGGCTGGAGAGGGAGTGTTCTGCAGGCTGGATTAATGTTTTTGTTAGTTTTTTCTTTGCTATCATCTTTTCCGAAGTTCCCACAGCCCTTCCCTCCATCAAGTGACAGGAGGGAGATGAGCACATGACTGAATGTTATTCCCCATTATGCCAGTGCATATGTGCCCCTCACATGATGTGGCATGGTGGCATTTTTGGCACGTGGCCTCTCTGCATCTGATCATATGACAGGAAAGGAGGAAAGGGAGAGCAGCTCTCCCATGTGAGGCTATGTAGCTGGCCCCACACTTCCCCTATTTAAAACTTCACCTTGGTTATCTGATAGGGAATGGAGAGTGGAATTTTGGGAAGCAATGTAGCAAGGAAGACTCCTGAAGGAGATGAAACATCCCCTAAGAGGAGAAGTCAAGAGGCTGTTTAATTTATTCAGCTTTTAAAAACCTTTTAACCAATGCTCAAACCTCCAGTATAAATACAGAAAGCACAAACTGGACCCCAGTGAACTTTCTTCAATTTCTTCTTTATTTCTTCTAAAACAGAGCTCTTGGTTTTCTCAGCAGATGCACAAGAGAGATGGGGTTCCTTCTATCAGAACCTGACAACAAAATCAGTTCCAGTGGTACTTTCAATGTTCTCACTATGAACAGAAAATCTGTTTGATACAGTAGGCCTTACTAAAACTATTTCCACCTCAGTTTGTGTGAGGCATCACTTTACCAGTCTGCCGTCTAAAGAAAGGAACAGTCTTCAGCTCACAAAGACACCAGATTTCTATTTTGATTACTTGTGTCACAGGATCTGATTTACTGCTGGACAGAGGCTTGATTGAGATCAGCACAGATCAGTTTAGCACCATTCTGGAGAAGTCCCTCCCTTCCCCCTCCCTTACACAACCCTTCTGGACAAGTGTGACCTGCTTAGCATGACAGTGAGTCATCAGGTTGGCTCAAATTGTCTCCCCATACCTTCGAGATGGATGATTAAGATCCAATTGCAGGCCAATTGAAAACTTAACTAACCTCAGCAGTGCCAGTGGTTAAAGCTGAAATGAATTAATCAGAGAAGCATCCAAGGATTCTATCAGGGGTCATATACGAGTGATCATTGCTGTATCAGTTTTCCACCCAGACACATTTATTTAAGTTGTGACTACCTGTCAGAAGGAAATAATAGCAATATTTCCTAAGGCATCCTCTGCTAAGGTTTTGGTTATTCTGAAATAATGTGCCTTTCTTCACAGAAGAGCCCTAAATGGCACTATATGCCAGTTTGTTTTTGCAGAAGGCCAGGTTTCAGGAGTTCGATACCAATGAGAAGGCATCAACATCTGATGTTCAGAATCAGGAGGTGGGAGCAAGGCTACAGGGCATTTATGCTTTTCTCTAAGTCAGTGTGAAGGATGTAAAGAAAATTATGTTCTTGAGTTTACCTGTCTATGGAAGTAACAAATAATGCCTCTTTATTATGTATTAGTTACATATTTGTTAGTCCCCACCCTACTACTCTATCTACATCATTGCTTCATAACATGATGGGTTATTCATAACATGCAGCTCTCTCTTCTCAGCATGCTCACAAAATAATTCTGATTTCACTTGTGCAACTGTGTACCAGAAATGTAAAAATACTGACTTGGTCCTTTTCACAGAAATGTCAGAATTTCTCACTTGAGGTCAATTTACATCATGGGATTACAATTAATGGCATTATTTGCTTAAAAAAAATAAAATAGGACTCTCTCCCACTATGTCTGATGAGAATAGAAATATGGAGGAAACATAAGAAGGTGAAAAGGTAGTAGCATGAAATGATCTTAAGAAAATAGGGTTTTTATTCAGGGTCTCCTTTGAAAGTTTGGTCATGAGGTGAGAAAAAAATCTGATATTTTACTGGGAAAATTCCTCAAACTACTTTTCTATAGCTTGAAGTTTCATGGTATCTGCAGTACCAGCAGGGAGACCAGGTATTTGTCATTTGAATAGTGATGTGCAAACACAAACAACTATCATTTACCTATTGCAGATACTGTGAACACTGGTAAGAGACAGCTCTAGGACAGGCAAATATAACTGTGAGCATCTGGATAGAGCCCAGCTTGGCAATGACAGACCAAGCACGCCTCATATGTCTGGCAGCTTCCTCAGAATTTGACTAAATCTAAACTTAAATTGCAATGCAGCGAAGCTATTCCTCAAACTTCCAGTGAGGTGAAGGATTTAGACCTGTTATTGAATGAGTGAACTGACTTTGTGGGTCCAAGAACATCCGAAATGCACAAAAGAAAGATCAGAACACTGAGATAGTTCCTGCAGTGGGATGGTGAAACTCGTTTAGATTGCTCTGTGGTATAATGGGGAACTTTTCTTTGGCCATCACTGATGCTTCAGGAGTTTCTTGAAGGGCTTCTTTATAGGAACATCTGGGTTGACTGTAGAAATTTCATCATTGGCTCTCCAGCAATATTTGCAAAGCTGGTTGTCTCCGTGGTTCCAGGATGAGTCTTGTAAAAGAGTGCTGAGCTCGTCCTGTGTCAGAGGCTCCCATGTGTGACTGATCCCCCTCTGCCAGCTCACACACCAGACTCCATTTCATGGCTTTTCCTCATCTTTCATGGTTTAGTCACATCACAATATTCCTTTACTTGCATGGCAAAAATAACATCTGCAGGAGCTTTCCAACGTCCTGTGATTGAAACTAAGATACAGCAGGGTTTCTGTGTGGGTCTAACATGCATGTGAGGATAACACAAAAGAGTGCCTTCTCACAGCTTTCCCAGCAGGTCACTTTGATTGACATATTTGTAGAGGCTTCAGGGTGGATTGTAGATTCAGCTGGTATGTCAAACCAGATGGGAGAATTCCACCAAATACACAATGAAATGAGGAGTGCTGCTGTATGCCTTTCTCTGCTTCTAACAGATGGATGGGAAAATAAAATACCTCTTTATAATCTCCTTTTCTTTCTGAGGACCACCTCAATTCCTCTCATCACCTTCCTCTCTTCTCCTCGCCCTGTATTTTCCTTCTCAGTTTGTGTATCCCTTCAGCTTCTCCTGTCTTTGGACTTTCCCACATAACCATTCTTTTATGTATCTTTCCCTTCCCCAACTATTCTTTGTTGATCTTATTTTTCGATGACCAGAGGTGTTCCCAGGACAGAAAGAGCAGGCAATACACAACAATTTGTGCAGCTCCAGGAGGGGTTAGTGAAATTTTCTATCCCAGTGTGGAATGAAAAACACCAGATCAGATCAGGGAATGAATGAACCTTGTGGCATTAGAGGTTTGGCAGAATTTTTTTGCTATTTTGGGAGCTTGTTGAACTAGATGGAATCAATAAGTATTTTTCTCTTGTAATTTTATTCCCCTTTTTTTTCTTTTCTTTTGGTGATTCAGTTAAGGAACCCAAAGATGTTTTCCTAGCCCAAAAGAATCTTTTGAATATGTCAGGGACAAAAGAAATCCTCCATTTGCTGGGCTGGTACAAGTAGTTACCCTATATTATAGCTTTCAAAACAACAGAAGCTATCATCAAGGTTATGTTTGGACTTCTATTATAATCTCCCATTTCAGTGTGTGGTCTTAGCTCTGGAGGTAAAATGTTTTGGAAAGTTTGACCACAATCTCATTGTATGTTTCTTAGTTATGCAAGTGAAAAAGGTTTCCCATCACATGATGTGTTTAGATGCTTTTTCATCAAGGAATACTAAAAAAAAATTACAATAAAATGAAGGCATTTTGAAATATGAAGTTAATCCTAAATTACACTAAAGCAATTCTCTTCAGCAAAAGCAATTACCATGTTTTAAAACTTAGCCTTCTACCAACTGGATGCTCTTCTGTCCCCCGTTTGCTCATAATTGTCCATATAAAGAAGGTAGCTGAAGAAAGCAGTAAAAGCATCCTTCTCTTTTCACAGAGCTTCACACATTGTCTACAAGAGGCAGCTGCACTGCTGCAGGGCTGTTAGGGTATCCAGCACATTTTGCTTTCAAGCTCGGACTCCCCTAAATGCAGCGTTGCAGTCCTTCAAGCCGTGCTCAGGAGTCTGACCTGTAGAAGTGAGGCTGTGCACGAATGCAGGGGAACACACCATCTACCAACCATTAAACGCAGCACAAGAGAAAGAAAAAATAAAAGTGTTCAAACAGTCCTGATCATCAGGGCCAGAGCTGTTCAAAAGAGGGATTTCTCTGGCTACAGACTAAACAGAAGGACCTTGTTTACATTAATTTTGGCAGGGTGGGAAGTGTATGGGAGAGCCGATTTCAAGTCGTCTGGGGGAAATGTAATGCACAGAGGTCTGCTTTGCCTCTGGAGAGCCTCAGTGGCCAGCTGTGGATCAGGAAGGATTTAGAGAAGATGGTTCCTTCGGGCTGCTGAAATGCATGTGCTACAGGTCGTGAACTCTCCTCAACTGAGTATCCCCTGGCGCTTCCCATGGTCAAGTCCTGCCTTACTTCCAGCCGTGGCTATTTCAAAAGCTTCTCCCCTCAGCCACTATCCAGTCCTTTGTGGTCATTCCATGTTTCTTCTCCAAAACTGACCAAGGCCCTCAGGGCTGCTTGCCATGGGGACAGCAAGAGTCTCTTGGCAATGCCAGAGGGAGGGCTTTGGTGTGTGGTGGGCACTGAGCCGTGTGGGCTGTGCTGGAGCAGGATGTCCACATCCACTGAGATACCTGAGAATCTTTTAAGTGGGAAAACCTGGGCTGTCTCTGAAGCTCAGACTTCATCCAGACCCCCAGTTTTCATCCACAGTCTTTCATGAGTGCCCTCTTTGCTCTTCATATCTGTTAAAGGAGAGAAGGTATTTGTGAATGTCCAAGCAGTTATCATAAGCACGAACATGAGGCAGAAGTTCCCCTATAAGCCACCAACGCCCCCAGCTGCCCCTGGCCCCATGCCTCTCATGACATCAAAAGTGCAAGGAGTGTGAGATCAGGCATGTGGTGACAACATCACAGCCATCCTTATTTGTTCTGAAAGTGGTTTAGTGATGCACAGCCACCTTGCTGTAGCTGCCCACTGATGTGGCACCAGCTCAATCTGTTTTTTCAGGCTAACAGGGTTAGAGTGAGGCACCACTGACTCAAACCGTCTGTCTGCATCTTTTTGGGGATTTGACTCCAAAGCTAATGGCTGTCCCAATTGTTGTTTAAGTTTCCACTTCCACTGCAGAGCAGTCTCAAATTCTGATAGGGTTTTGCAGAGTTCATAAACTCCACAGGAGGGAGTCTTTACCTATACTTAAATACCACACCTAGTTACCGAAGGAATTTGCCACCTAAAGTGATGGTTGGTAAAGGCTGATTTGTGCTTTTTCTGAAAAAGAGTGGTGGGTCAAATGGGGTGCACCCTCTTTGGTCAACATGGCCCAGGTCTTGGGATTTGAGTCTGGCAAACTTTGGAAAGTCCATGAAAAATATTTTACATGCACATTGTAGCATCACTGATTGGTTTCCAGTGAAGTGTGAAGCTCGGTTTTCTTCTAGAAACTGGAAAATGATTGCTTTCCCTTCCCCCCCACCCCCCAACTTTATGAAAGTAATTTAACTTTCCCATGTGTTATGTAAAAGAGAATAAGAAGACCCAAGGTCTGGGTAAAAGAGAGGAGTCCTAGAAATACAAACAAAACCAAAAACCACCTGTGAGATAAAAAGCAAAGCTCCTAAATGTGGACAGTCCAGGATATTTCTGAGAAGACAACAGGATAGGAAAACACATAAACCCATGAGGGTAGAAAGCATTTGCTGTTGGCAACATTTGACAGCATTGTGCTGCCCTGAACTGGGAGGCTGAGTAGTGCCACCCACTTCAGATGTTGCAGGTCTACATACAGTGACAGACAGCTCTAGTGGAAGGATGGACAGCTTCTTCATCCACCCCGTAAGTCAGAGTTGATCACACAGAATCCTTTCTGATTCATGAATGAGACAGAATTAAGAGCAGAGTTGTGAAGGTGGAAATAAAGCACACAGACTTACTGTGAAAAAGAGGAGGCAAAAGCTGCAAGAGTTAAGCTAGAGAAGGGTGCTGCAAACAAATAACGTGGAGTGCAGGAACCAGGAATGACAACTGCAGCCTGCAGTGTGGCTTGGACGTGGAATAAGTGGTAGCTTTGAAGGACTTCTGAGGCATCCAACATAGAGTGAGAACCTCCAGGTAGGTTTGGCTGGGTAATGGATCCAAAGAAAACAAAGAAACATTCCTTAGGAAACATTCCTGTCTGCCACATTTGAAGTTTAAAGTTCCTGGTGAAGAATGCCGCCTCGATACTACTGATTTGAGAAAGGGAATAAACCTACCTGTTTTCAGGGCAAAATTCAAGTCCTGTAATTTTACCTGAGTTTCCTTTGCCTTTACTGAGACAATAGCAATGGAAAACTCATTTGCATGCACATTCTTGCTGTGAATCAGAGAAGGACAGGAGTAATCTTAGTGATTCATGAACTTACTAATCAGTAAGTGCAAAGGAGGTTTTCCATTGCTAGTTCCACTAAGTTTTGGATAAACAAGTGGCTTTCTTTCCAGATGTTCAGAAGTTCCTTTTCTACTTGCAGCTTGGCAATATGCGTGTTATATAAAAACACTCAGTTCCTACTTTTTGTGCCATTAACAATGGAGTCTTCCATACAGGGAAATTATGGGGGTTTGACAGTACAAAACAGTTTTCTTAGAACGTTTCTTAGGCAATGCTTGGAACAGAGTAAGACAAGAATCCCAGATGCACAGTCTGGTGGTCCCTGCAAGAATAGCTCCTATCTTATCTGCCTACTCTGATGGCCAGGATTTTTGTTCCTCAGGCATCCTATTGTATACTCTGATAACTAAGCAGAACAGAAGTGGTATTTCTCTCCCTAAAAGGCCTCCCCTCCTTCCTGTCTCATTTCTCCACCTGCAGCTACTCTTCTGATAGGCGCTTCTCCTTTAGCAGAGTGTTTTCTATCAGATCAGGTTTTGCTGGATGCCCCTGAGAGCAGTGTAACCCCTGCCCTGTGCTGATGGATTGAATAAAGCCACTAATCGTTAAGTGAAAGCCACACCAGACTTTGTATGGAGTGAAAGCAGGGGGCACAGTCTTCAGCCTCTAGGGCTTGGCAGATTTCACAACAAAACAGCTGGCTGTGAGACATGGGTGCTGATGGAATACATTAATTACTGTCGTCAAGGTTTTAGACACACTTGTGTGTTGCTGGTAATACCAGCATGAGGGATTATCAGAGGAATCACTTGTGAAAAAGAAAAAAAGGTGGAGAAGGGAAGAAAGGAGACTGAAAAGAAGGTCGTCTGACTCAGGTCTACACTGCATTTGCATGGACAGTCTTGTCCAGTTTGACCAGAGCATTCCATGGTTTCCCCAACAGATGCATCGTGTTTTTCTGAACGTTGTGATGCAACTCAGCCCTGTTACGACCTGTAATGGGTTTCACAAACCAGACTGCGGCTGTTTGAGGGACAATTCTGGAGCATTTTAGCCAAGCTCAGGTGCAGCTTGTTCAGTAGTGATAGCAGGCACTAGGCTTCCTCCTGCAGTGTGGTAGAACTTTGTATTTCCATCTCATTTCTACTGTGGTCCTGAAACAATGGGGAAAGTGTTTTTACCTTCAGTCTACGCAGAAGCAAGCAGAGGCAAGGCTACATTTGCAAAGCAAATGAATCAACCAGTGGAAGATCTGGGACTAAATGTCACAAGTTGCTGGCATTCAGTCCACTTCTCTGTTTGCTAGACAGGATGGCTTATCTTTGAGTCCAGAGGTGAGTGATGAGCCTCACTGTTTTCCAGCACAGACACAGGCACCTGGTGAGGCTGAAAGGAGCTCTTAGCTTTGTAGTTCAGGGCAGGGGTGCCTCTGCTGCCCTGTGTACTGGTTCATTACTAAGCTGAGCTGCCTCTTTTTAAGCCCCACCTGCCACTTCACGTGCTGTGGGGTAGAGGTCAGGCCACAAAACTCCAACTAGTCATTAAGAGAAAAAGTAATTGACCTTTTTTTGCTTGCAGTAACTTTGCTGATCTTCAGCCTTGAAGTGTTTATTTTGCAAAAGATTCCATCACTGCTACTGCACCAAGGAGACAGAATAATGCCGTTAATATTGTTTGTTTTGGTTGGAGGAAAAACACTCTGAACCCCTAACAAATATCCTCTTGTTAGCAATTGGAAACATACAATTAGGACAGACTCTCCTGTTATTTTAACGAGATTTCAGTTCCCCCCTGCCTCTTGCTGTTGCTCTCTTTCCCATTTTTAATGAGATACCAATTTCCTCCCTTCTCATTTGCAGATGCCTTTCCAATAAAACAGACAGCTTTGATTTTCATCTTAGTGTGCATTCTTAGCCTTAATTCATTCGTCTATGTAAGTTGCTTGCCACACTCTCCATGTGCTAAACGGCTGTTAATCGCTGAAAAATTAACAAGGTGTTTAACACCAAAAAAAAAAAAAGGCTAAAAAAAATCTTTTTTCTTGTTTGGTGGAAAGACTTGTATTTTTGTCACCTGGCCAAAGCTCAACTAATTCTAGGCATGGAGAGCAACACAGGACATCTTTTTGCAAATCCACCCAGTCTGTTTTCTGCTACACTGCTTCTACTCTGTGTCTACTACTCTACCTTTACCCAAACCTCTCAGCCAGTCTTCTTTCCTATAAGCTGTAGAGAAATCCTCTACTTTCCTTTTGTAAAATTGACTTTAGGCCAGTATATTTTAATTGCAGAAATGCTGTCAGCTTGTGGGCAGCCCAGGAGGCCCTGGAATATTTGTGGGTGTTGAAGGCATGAAGAGAGGGACCTTTCTCAGTATAGTTGATTCAGTACAGCCAATTCTTCCCCTGAGGTTTGAGGAGATGCAGCCTTGGCAAGTTTGGTCAATAAACTATTTATTTATGAAAAGTTATTTTTATTTCACTTATAGAGCTCTTTAAGACCTGCAGAAATCCTGCAACAGCACAGAGTAGACATCACCTTGCAGCAAAGAATCTGGGCTTTATGTTTTAGTCAGCCGAGCTACCAGATGAGTTTTTCTGTAGGTCTTATATGTCATTTCTGTTGTCCGATATGTGCCACCATGGAATGCTGACTAATTAGTTCTTATGTCTGTAGAACTGAGGTGGCTCCATGTTTGAATTTTGTCTCATGTCCAAGGGTGCAGGTGCTGCAGTCAGTAGCTGGCAGCGTGCTGTACACAGCTCCTGATACTACATCATGCTGGAAGTGTTACACTACAGAAAATGGTCCTGTTGACCCATACTGGAGCATTTTCCCTCTCTTGCTCAGTTAGAAATGGAAAAGTGGCTTGTGCTCAGTGTTTCATCTCAGTTTTACTCAGATGTCATACTGCTATGACACCAGAAAACCTTTTGCCCCCTTTGCAAATAATCTTTTGTACTAGTCCTTTCTTGGCTGGTGTGCCTTAGTCAAACGAGTCACTGGACTCTGCCAAAGAGTAGCAAGGTCATACAATGAAATCTAACAAAGTTCTCTGTAGGAGATGGAGGAGATCAGAATGGCCTAATTGCTTTCTGGTCTGAATTCTGTGATTTTGCATTCATGTCGTCCTAACTTTATCTTAAAATGGAGGTTGAATCAGCTGAGGAGGTGAGCTACAAGCAATCTCTATACTTGGACCAGTTCCCTTTGTGAACAGTGGACTTATTATGCAAGCCCCTTACTTAGACATGATTGTCCTGTTGCTTTAGTTAAAATTGCATCCAGTCTCTCACTTGTGTCCATCCTATCCTGTGGAAGATAGGGTGCTAATAGTGGGACAGGATGGGTGGAGGAGGCGACTCTGCCACTGCATTAATGCCATTAATGCACAGGGTGATCCAGGCCAGCACAGACTGCAGGTGATGCTTCTGGGAGTCACCTGTGGTGAGGGAATCCACACCTCTTTCGATTGGTGTAGCTGAGTTCTTTACTAGAGGAAGATAATCTATACCAAGATAAGGATGAAGTGTGACTGTATCAACAGCTGAGGCAGTAATTCAAAGGTAAAAATAAAGTCAAGCCTCAGTTTATGCTAGTACAGAAATGTATGTACAACAAGGCCAAATGTGTAAACCACAGTGCAAGATTATTATTATTTCTATTGTCAAAGTTTTTTAGGTGCTTAGGATAAATTCCCTTCTGTTCTGCATGTGAAAAGGCTTTTGGGAAGAATCCTTAAAAGCCAGGATCCTATTTACTCAGAGTTGGTGTTAGTCTGAAAAAGGCATATGTAAGTTTCTATAAAAACAATTTAACTTAGTAGCGATAGTGTTCTGGGGAAAAGGGTTGCTGTCTCCTTTCTCAACTGGTGCATAAATCCCTCAGACCCTTCCCTTCCAGCTCTCTCTCTTCAGGAAAATGAACCCTGCATATAACTGTTCCTCTTAGCACAGATAATTTGGATCTTCTGGATGGAAAGTGTCACAAAGGTAGAATAGAAAAATTGGTAATAATTACTCAATCAAAATTAATTTTCTTTCTTTTGGCCATTTTGATGGAAAGACAGGAGGCCAGAAAGACAGGGGACACAAAGACAGATCTCTTAAGGTATGGGGACAAGGGGATCCCTGTCAATCATAATGAGTGACATTTGCTGGGTAGTTCTGGGTAATCTGGAGATCTCTGTTTCTCTGAAGACTGCAACACCATAGTCAGACAGCATAAAACTCGCAATTGGTATAAGCTAAATGAAAACTAACATATTACTCAAGCAGAGTTGAAAATAGAGAATTCTTTAATGGCAAGAGTTTTAGCAAGTGTTGGTGACTCAGAGTTCAGGTCACTAAAACTCAGAATTAAAATTGTAACTATAAGAATAATGATCTGTTGTAGCGCTTTACCCAGGGACATCATAAATTCTCTGCCACTTGAAGTCTCTTAATGGGGACTCATTGTCTTTTAAAAAGTTATGCTTTGATTCTGCCAAAAATTAATGGCTGAGATGGAGCAATTGCTTGACATTTTTTTTTCTACGTTATATAAAAGTCAAACTAAATCATCACAGAGTTCCCTTCTAGACTCTATAAATCTATGTGAGCCATCCACATGTAATTCCAGCATCAAACACCAAAGAGGGTAAAGTATTACAGTTTGACTAATGAGATAAGAATGAAGAAACCTAAACATAGGTGGTCTACTAAGGGAAAAAAAAGTCTTCAGTGACATTTATTAGCTGTGGAACTCCATCTACAAGAGATGGTGAAAGCCAGTTCTGGAGTCATTTGAAACAGTGATGTATTTAAAAGTAATAAGGAATTGCTGAACATAGCAAAAGGAGTTTGCCTTCTTTGGTCCCAACAGGCTATTCAAACAATGGACTTTTCCACTTCTACTCCCATGATTCTTCCACAGTGTGGAAAATTTGGAGAGTATTAATGAAGAGTTATCTCATGGGAAAATTACTGCTGGTGACTGAACATGGGCATGTTCATCTTATGCCTGTAGTGAACCTTTGTCAGCAGCACAGAAGTTCATATCACCACTGGTTTATTTTCCTTCCTCATTTCATTTGCCACAGTAGACCAGTGAATGCTGCTGGTTACTTGACCATTGTGGGAAGACAGAGAAACTGATCTCTCAGTCTCTCAGCAGGTCAGTACCTGAGACTGGCAGGCGTAACCTTTGGACGTGAGGAACCTCACCACATCTAACCATTGCTTGGTATCTAGAAATTAACTGGCTGAATTGAGGCCATCCCTCAAGGCAATGTTAAAAGGGATTCAGATGGTAGACTCCAAGTGGCTTCTGCACTTTACAATGTATTTTACAGGAGATGATAATTTCTAGGTCTGAAAACTCTGTAAGCATGGCTAGTACATTGATGTGGAGAGAGTGGAACAGCAGGGTAGGGTAAGAGGGTAATTTGCAATGGTCGGCTAAAATTGTACCTTACATCTCATATTTTGGAGGCTTTTTGGGCACACCAGAATCACTAAAAGGAAGAGAAGTATAATTTCTGCAAAGGTGGCTTCAAGCCTACTTTTTTTCCAAGAGTGATCCTCAACTGGTTGTGTTACTTTAAGTTGTTCTGTGCTAGTATTGGAAAGGCCCAGGCTTTTCATTAACACTTAATTAAGCCACAGTGGCCCTTCCTTCCCACCAGGGGCTGCCTTCATTTGCAGATTTAGTTAAAGGGGTTCTGTCAAGTTGGTGAGGCTTATAATATGACTGATCTTTACAGCTGCATAGTCCAGCAGGAAATGCCCAGAACGCCCCCCTAGGGCTCTGTCTGTCTCTCTAAACTAAAGCCCATCCTTCAAAACGCACAGAACTACTATTTTTCCAAGCAGCATTTTATAGCTCTGGGTGTGAGTCAGGATGTGATGGATGCACACAGGCTGCACCCTCGTGCTCTGAGTGCAAGCACTAGCAGTATTTACACATGTATGATAGGCAGGCTGAGCCTATGCTTGCCTTTCTTATAAAGTACAGATAAATACCGAGACCTGAATGGGGAAATCTTAAAAGTAATCCTGCAAATGTGTGCAGGAGACACAATAGACACAATTTTATTATTACTGAGTGGCTTTTCAGGCATGTAGCCACATGCAAGCTTGGTTCAGGCTGGGGTGAGAGGGGCAGAGGTTCAGGAGATGTGTCACTTGAATGGGTTATTCACTGAGTGTACTGGCACAGTTGGAGCTACAGACAAGGAGCACATCTTCTCTTCCCTTCTGCTGCTGGTTAATGCTGGCAGGAGAAGTGGCCGCATGGCTACCTCTTTTGCAGAAGTTCATACTTCATATGCCTCTGTATGCCCAACTGCTTAAAAATATTGAAAGAATGAAAATTCTAAGGAGTTATGTATTCAAAAGTTAAGAAATCATAGGATTAAAGTTGCCTGCCCAAGCTTAGCTCAACCTTTTTTGGAAGTGTGTTGCAATGTTAACTTTGTTAACTTAATTGTGACTCTGCTTTTTTTGTAGGTTACCTGCTTCATTCAGTGCACAAAATAAAGGGTGCTTAGGGACTGGATCAGGGTGAGGTTATTAAGGAGGTACACATCAGTGCAGCTTGGGCCTCCCTTCTTATAGATGGTGGAAGGTGCACAACAGATTTAATTCAATTTCATTTCATCACTCTTCCAGGTCAGGCAGCAGAATGTTGTTGAAAAGGGGAAAGCAGGTGTGGGTAGGCAAGGAAGCACTGCACTAGTAAAACCAGGAGTTTACCCCAAGGTTTGGGCAAGGATTGACAACTTTTTTGTTATCTGAGTTTCTGATAAGTGGTTTCTGCTTCCTCCATTGTGCTCATAGAAGTTTCTCTCTTATTTATTCTGTGCAGCACAACCAGCACAGAATTTTTTTTTTCAATCAATAGCCAGTATTGTCCCTAAATCCGAGCAACCCCTTACAATTTTAGATCATGAGCTGTTTCAAATCATGTGCAATTTAGAGTTTGTAATTCATCAGAGCACTCTCTGCCAACACTTCCTACATGACAGAACAGAAGACTGACTGCTGGTGGTTCTCTGAGCACACTGTGGAAAAGGGGGCTTCCTGGGAAGGCAAGAGTTCATGGACACACATTGCCTTTGGTAACAGCCAGTTAACAATGTCGTTCCCCTGTGGTGGTGAAGACAATCACATCCACTGGAATCCACCACACAAGAAGCGCCATGCAGTCAAATATGTGAGTGGCAGTGCTGGGTGCCAACAGCACATCCTCCTGCTACTGTGACAACTCTCCCTGCCATTTTTTAGGCTACCTTCTTTTCACTCCCATGACCTAAGGGTTTGTTTAATTTTTGTCCTTTGCATTGATCTGTGAGGACTGATAATTTCTCTGGGAATCACTCATGCATCACAAAGTTTCAAACTGAAGTTTGCTACAAATCCATCTGATGTCATCAGTTATCCTAACCCTGAGCAATCCGGGAGCATAGCATGTTGTTTTCCTGGCAGTGTGTCAGCAGATTAGCTCAGAATGACCAGAAAAAATATTTAATAACATAACAGTGGCCAATGTGCAGTTCTGGACATTCCTCTTTTAGTCCATAAATCAAACAAATGACTTATCAGCCATCCTAGACTTAGTAATTTTTTTTTTACATATAGGTAGCATGCACATATAGAAAAGCTTCTAAGAAGCTTGGCATTGCTCTGATGATTTGTATGAAGTAATGGCTGTAGGACATCTGTGCTATCATATGACAATGTGACAAGCTTGAAAGAATTTTTCCCCATAATGAAAGAGCATACTTCATACCGCATATTTCATAAAAAATTTGTGAATGCTATTTCAAGAAAAAGAAGTGAACTTGCTAAAGGCAATACAGTGGGTCATAGAAAAGAAATAAAACAAACCCCTGCACTCTCCCTTACTTTGGAGGTGTTCCAATGGATAGGGTATTGTCATAGATGGTGACATGTCACAGCCATTCCTGTAAAACAGCTGTAGCTTGAAATACACTCTAGGAAGCGTTCTTCCCTCAACTGTAAGAAATCCTGGCTCATGCAGTTCCTGAAAAGTGCAGGTGTTTCACTAAAAGTGTTAACATTTCACTGTAAGTGGGAACATCTCTCATTCACAACTGGTTTCTGTGTGGGACTTTGTCTTAACTGACATGTACCAGAAACCTTCACGTAGATCAATGCAGATCAGTCAGAGCTGAGATACCTCGTAACGTCGTGTGATTTTTGTCAGATGTGATATTAGAAACTCAGAAGGTCATACAAAGCAGAACTAATCCTTAACATCGGGACTCCTGGGCTGACATAATGGAGTTGGATGAAGGCCATCCTTGCAGTTGGTAACCTCATACTGGCGTGTGCCTTCTCTTCTTTCCCACCCCAAAGTGCCCTCCTCACCCTCAGAGGGTGACCCAGCACAGCTGTTTACAAAAACTGGCAAGGACAGGCCTTTCTAAAACTGTTTTCTTTAGTGCCAATTGCAGCAAAAATATCTTTTTTCTTTTCACTATGAAAACCATATCCAAGTGATTCAATATTTTGGACTTGAATGTAATTTCCTCTTTTGGGCCAAATGGCCTACCACATCATCAGCACGTTTGTTCTCTGTACAAATAGTATTTTGAGATGGAAGCATATCTAAGGAACTGTTATCTATTAGAAGCTGAATCCCTTTTTTCCTGGCTTGTTCAACAGCCAAAATTAGGGGATTTAAATTCTTCTCATCCTTATGCTCCTGTCACTGTTTGGAAAAAATATATAGGAAATTATGAGTGACAGGTAAAAGAACAGATCTCAAAACCAGTGGCATCCTTGGCACTGGCTATTAATTACTCCATAAAGAGCCCTGCATGAATGCTGGGACAACCTGATAGTTTTGGTTCATGGACATTAAAATGAAATAAGCAATGATGTAACCATTGGAGCACAATTCTCCCATGACTTCACTCTCTTCATTGACTCCTGACTTCAAAAAATTAGTACCATCTAATGATTCACTTGCAGACTGCCATGACATCTGTATTTTCTCTCCAAGTTTACTAGAATTTATTCCTTTAAACAGAATTATTCTGCTTTGCCTGTATGTGCACATGTACTTTCCTGGCTGATCTCAGGGGTGCTTTCTGAAATGAGACTGTAAGTCAGACACGGTGAGTGTATCTCAGTATATACCTCTTTCAAATGATCCTTCTTTAACAATCAGGATGGTTCCTAAAACACTTCTTTCCTGAATTTGCCTAATTAATGAAAAGAAATCAGTCAGATTTGCCTATAAAGGTTTCTCTCAAACATCCTAATTACAGAAACACGTCACTTAAGTGAATGGTTACAGATTTTAATAAGTGCAAAAAAGATTTATATATGCTGCTTCTTTTTTTTTTTTTTTTTTTTTAAACATTTGACTGGACAGAGTGCCTTATACAAACATGTATGTTATAAATAAGCACCCTGTAGCCTGTCTGGAAAGAGCTGCTGTGAGTCTGTAAAAGGATTTTTTTATTCTCAATGCAAAAAGAGATGAGGCATTCTGAAGTGAAAAGTTTTTTCTTGGTTACTGTTTTATTTTCTCCTCTTAATTCTGGAAAATTTACTGTTTCACGGTATTATATGTTTTTGAGTTTCTTTATGTCAGTGCAAATATAATTTGACAGTAGCAGAGACTATGCAATGTGTAATCACATAAAACCTCACATTTGTGTCTGCCTGTTTCTTGAATTCATATTGCACGTGTGGCTGTATTCAACCATTTCTATATATGTTTCTTATTAGCAAAAAGGCTTATTCACACTTTAGACAAAACAATCTCCTGTATTTGTTCTAAGCTGTACTCCCACAGATTGCTAAAGCAGAATCAATCATTTTAAAATGGGAACATTTTTTCAAAAATCTATGAATTGCAATGTAAGAATGTCTAAGTTTGATATATGTTTGTGTAATCTTCATGTTTTTAGCTCCATTCACTTTCAGATTAATTGTAATATCCTTTGTCTCTTTTTTGTAAAATTATTGACCAATACTTAATGTTAAATAAAATTTAGATTAAGGTGTTTTCCTCTGGTAAACATTTTAAGAAACATCACAGCCTGAATCCTCTGAGTGACTAAGTTTGGGATTTGAAAATTAGTACAGACACTCTGATCATTCAAGGGGACTACAGACAAGGAGACAAGAAGGAAAACAGAATCAGTTCAAATTATTTTGTTCCGAGGTGATGATGAAACCTCTGTGTATGTTATTCCAAAGGTTACTCCTTAGGCGCTCTGCTTGTTTTTGGTTTTGGTTCACAGAATAATGTTGGAATATTGAAGAAGGTATGAAGAACAGAAAGAAAGAAAGAATTCTGGAAAACATGCTTTAAAATGAGAGACTAAAAGAGCTTACTTTTTTTAGCCCATCAAAGGGAACTCTAATGGGTGAATTAATCATCATCATCAGTAAAAGTCTACAAAAGGCAGAGATGTACGTAATTTTGAGACCCTTTAATCTAGCTGATGGTTCTATAGCAAAATGTGGCATCTGGAAACTGAGGTTAGAAAAATGCAAATTTGAATAAAATCTACAGCTTCTCAACCTTTAGTATGATTAATCAGCTTATCAATAAAAAGCTAAATTTGTAATGTATTGGAGATTCAAATCAAGAATGTATGTCAATTTTAAAATTGCTTTCCAGAGCAGTCCCAGGTTGCTGGACAATTCCTTCACAAAAGCTTTCTCCAGGCCATGGAAATGAGAATTTTTCACCCATTTCAATAGAGGATACTATGTAAGTAAGGAAACAAATCTTAGAGTGAGAATGTGATCTGCATTACATCAGATTCAGCGGTAACAGCCCTCTGGTGTTAACATCTATGAAGTATCACAATAAATAAATTGACAGATACATATTTAATTTTGCCCAAGTTTAAGTTTTTCCAGTTCCATTTATGTAACTGTTCAGACGTAACCCTTTGCATAGGCCATATTTTGGAAGAAAACACCAGCCATTTATTGGAGCAGGGAAAAAAGGATGTTCCCACTTTTAAACTTTTCTTGAAAGTTTTCATTACATCTGAAGTACTTGCCTGATTCTGAGATATGATGTGAGGAAAATAACTAATGTGGTTTACAGTGCTACAGTGAAATTCTGTTTTGGCTGATCCACAGGACCATTTTCGATAGAAGTTTGTCATAGTGGCAGTACTTCACATCCTGATGCCATGTGCTGTGTCCAGGTCTGGTCTATCACTGTTTAATCTCCAACCCCTCACCAAAGCCAGTGCAAATTGATTTCTGTATTTACTGGTGAGCACTTAATCCTATAGGCTTCCTTCCTGCTGAGTGTCCTTGACTAATGACATAGGGAAAGGCATGAGGAAGCAAGAATGTTGGATTCAAAGTCTGGTTCTTCCATTCATTTATTGTATAAGCAACTACAAGAGATGTCCCCTGTATGGTTTTGGTTCCTTCAATGGCCATGCCACTTGTTCAAGATGCTTTTGATTCACAAAAACTAAGAAAGAATGTATTCTGTACTTCCTCGTCTTGCTCTCATGGTTATATACTATTGTGTAGAAAACATCTGAATCTCTTCATGGGCTTCTTAAAATACAGAAAACATCATTGTAACACATCTTAAATGAAGTATGTAAAAAAAAAGTCAAATCTTATGTTCCCCAAATTCTAGTTTATGTATAGCTCAGCTGACAATATTTATAAAGTAGTAGCGTGTTCAACTGAAGATGTCTTGTCAGAGAGGTTTGGAGGTATTATTGCTTTATTTTAAACCTTAGGAATATCATGCATATAAGTTCTCGTTTTTCATGCTTGCTAAAATTTCTTGCTGGAAATACTCAGAGATGCTGATTCACAATTCTTAATAGTGAAGATATGTTGAATTGTTTTCTTTGAGCTGATAAAAAGAGCACTTCGACAAGGTGGCTGCTGACAAAATCAAATAAAAAATAATCTTGTATAGCCTGAGTAGAAACTACTTGTCCTTTCACCCTTTATGCCCAAGTATTTTAAGTGCTGCCTTTGCTTGGCAGCTGTCTTATGTCAAGCCCAACAGCCACTTCACGGGACATGAGGGTCTGCTCTCATCTCTTCCGCTGTGCCCCGCTGGCTGTAGGACAAATAATTGACCCGTTACCCCTAGCTGGAAAGGCCCCTGAACAATGGGCTTACACTCCTCATTCTAGCACCAAGCTGTGACACTGGGAGAGTTACAAGACACCTGTGTTGGACAAGCACTCCTGCTGTCCCTAAAGCCCTGAGTAAATGGGGGGAAATGTGCTGCTACCACTGTTTTAAGCAGCATGTCAATTAGACTTGTTCCAAGCAGGGTTCAATGACATGGTACATAAATTGGCAGTAGCAGCTGGTGACATAGCTATCCCAGGTCTCCACCTCAGCAGTGAAGCAGGACAGATGTTTGCAAGAATTAGTCCAACCTAGAGTTCAGGGCATCATTTCTCTCCCTGGTTCTCCTACTAGCACATTGTCATCAGAGAAAGACTCAAGGCAAATATACATAGTGCCAAAAATGAGCTACTGGTCCAGTTTTTAGGGGATGTGAGGAAACCTCACTTTGAGCCCACACCCAGAAACATGGAAGATAAAGATTTCTGTCCAGACAGAAGCTGTTGTTCCTCTCTCTTTGTACCTTGTTCATAGCTTGTAATCACAGTTTGCAGGATATAACTTGTTTTCATTTGAATCTTTGTTCCCGCCTCAACAGGAAAGGTTCTGTTGAAGAGGCTCGTGTGCCTTTCTCAGCTCAGCACAAGGTGAATGCCCGTCCCTATTGCTCTCACAAAGTGTTAATCCTTCCTACTGCTCTGTGCTGACTGATCTGTCAGCTGCTCCTGCTGTGCTAGTGGCCACCTCCAAATTGCTCCTGCTGTGCTTCAGGATTTTTCTTAGAGGTGAGTGAGTGACAAGCAGAGTCCTGATGCAACAGAGCCACAGCAAAGGTGGTACAAGAGAAACTAACAGAGGAGACTCTCTCCTGTGAGTTTTCTCTCTGCAGGAGTCCTCAAGGGTTAAACCTCACCACTTAAAATCCATTTCCTTTCCTCTGCTCCTCACTACTACCTGCTAGAGCTGCCACCCCCTTGATTAGCAGGACCAATGTATGGATGAAAAAAGGTCAAAAATGGGGTGGCAAGTCCCATAATTTCTCACAGGAGGATGCTCTGTGGGGTGAAGGAGGAGGAAACAAATTGCCTAATTTTTACCATGACAGGGAACTGCCTGATAAGGTCTGGGAAAAGGAAACCCAGGTAAGCACTTAAAAAATCATTTACCTGGTGCTCCCTCATACTCTCATGGCAGCCTTAACTGTTCTGTTTTACCATGGGAACATGTTCAAAACCCTTATGCATCCCACAGAAGCCCAAATGTCCCTCTAGGATCCCCAGCTCCAGGGCAGGCTGAGTGCCTATGGAGACCCATGATCCAAGGAGCTCTGACTGGCCTGGACCTTCATAGCATGGATATTTCCCATTTCAACCAAAGTGAAAACAGCTTTAATGGGCATTTCCTGGTTCCTACTTTCTCCTAGTTTTTCATCTCTCTTGCCTTTGTTGCAAACCTATGAATCCAAGTTGATCATATTTCTCTATGACACCTTTAGTTTATTCATTCTGTTGCCAGAAATATGCAAGGGCCCTTACTCTGCTGAAGCTGTGTCTGTCCTCAGCAGAGACATTTAGACAGACTCCAGCCCCTCTCCCCACACTGCAGCATGCCCAGTGCTTATGGAGCACACATTGCAGAAAAATATCCATTTTGTTGAGGGAAGAAGAATACATAAATGCTTCGTTCTTTGTCCTTCCTTTTGTCTAAGTACACTCCAGATGTTTCAGATTCTGTGGTTCACACATAGCCAAGTAATGTTCTTGTTTTTGCACAGCAGGAAAGAAAGGGATTTTGAAAATGGACACATAACAGTTCCTTAGGTCTGCTGCTTATCAAATATTTCCTGGCAACTCTCTCTAATCCCTGATCCCTCTTTCAGATTTTCTCTCTGAAGCAATTGAAGCCTTCTGTTTTACAATCAGCTCCCCTTCCATTTGATAAAGTTCAAAATGGCCTTTAGTGGAAATCATTTCACTTGGTAAAACCAGCTCTGGTGTGGCACTCTGCAAATAACACCTAACCCTACAATCAAGCATGTGATATAAATGAACTTCCTAGTTCATTCACTATTAAGAATCTCGTCCTCATCCAATTTTACATTTTTTCCCAGTGGTATTTATCAGCATGTGCTTTTTTCTTTATGAAAATGTCTTACAGGAAAGGCACTATAACTACATTTCTTATTTTTGAGATGAGTACAGGGCCAGATTACCTACCAGCAATCTTTATTAGCGTTGTTCACTTTCTTCAACTATACTACCTTTGAACTACTACAGTCTAAAGCTGAGACCTTGATGAACTGGAAAAGTTTATGCTGGTAAGCTGACAACATTTCCTAGCTACCGATCTGATTTTACAGATTTTATTCCTTTTGAAACTTTCCAAATGTTTGGTGATACAACCATACACATCCATCGCTTTAGAGATTTACAGTTTATGGGACATGGCTCAGAGTTTTGCTGTTTTCTTGCTCATCTTGCTTTCAGCCAGACTGATTTTATGCATGACATATGCCCGAGAAGCACTGTGTGTCCTTACAATCCCAGGCAAATCTGAGACCAGTAAAAGTGATGGGTTTAGCATTATAGAATCACAGAATGGTTTGAGTTGAAAGGAACCTTAAAGATCATCTAGTCCAACCTGCAAAGATCATTCCTTTCCAAAGTCTCATCCACTGTCTAGCAGCAGCTCACAGACACACTTGATTTTTATAATTCAAACAGTTTTTGCCATGGAATGATATTGGGGGATAAGTGTTGGTCCAATTACCAAAATAGGATTTTATGTTTTCTCTGCTGGACAGGAAATGGTGATTTAGAATCCTGTTCAGAGCTATTTACTCTTGCAGAAGCCATATATATTTTAGGTCTTCTTAAATCTCCAATGTCTGCCTTTATCCAGCAATTCCAATGTCATTCTTCATCCTCTTAAAATATTTGACTGGCATTGTCTACACTTCTGGCATGTGTTTTGATTCAGCATGATATCATGCCAAAATACTGCAATATTTAGGTTTTATTCAGTCATGCCCACATAACATTCAGTATTGTCATCTAGAACTAGAGTGCAATTTTCATATAAATAGTCCTGCTACAGACCATGGTTCCTTTTATTTAATTTTTTTTTCTGTGGCACATTTATTTGGAATAAAATAAAACACAAAGAGGATAATCTGTTCACATATATAACATTGGGTAATAGTCCCATAAAACCTATTTTGGCTGATATACAGAAAAAAAAGTGGCAAAATTTCTTTCATGTTGTACTGACAAATGCAATGGGCTTTTTTCTTCTGCTCTTGTTTTGATTGCGTGTTTGAGTTTTATCTGTGCTTCCAGGGAAAAAGACCATCCACTCTTATGTTTCTGTACAAAGTTTTATCTGTTTGACACCTGGGACTTTTTTTTTCCCAGGATGAAATTTCTCCCAAGAGAACAGTTTAATCTGGGCCACTTTTTCTGGAATAGCTTAGGGAGTAATTTCTGCAAGTTTGAAAGAATTTTAGCAATTTTAACAGTGTCCCCATTTGATTGGACGGAGATAATAATTTTCACGGATAATTGCCACAACCTTTCTCAAAGAAAACCAAACTATTTTGCTTTTTGGGTGAAATACCTCTTTGCTTAGTCTCTGATTGCTACTGTTGTAATGTCTGGGAGTCCATTTAGCTGCCAGAAGTCTATATAGCCGTTAACAGTAGCAATGTAGTTTGTAGTTTGTAGTTTCCCCTGTGGGGGGAAAAAATAAAAAAAGCAGCACATAGCACATTTCTTCTTTACTGCAGTGCTCAGAACCATACTGTGTGTTTCCTTTTCTTTTTTCTTTTTACTTTCTGCATGAATTACATATTTTTACACTGACCACAACTCTTCAACATGTCACTGGTACTTGTATTCTTATTTGCTCACTGCATGGCGTTTGTGACCAGCTTGTTTCTGTTCCTGAGTTATGAGCTCCCAGTCCGACTGTTCCTTTTCTTTCAGGCACTGTCTGCTGTGTGTGTACCTTAAACTCTTATATGTTGTCATAACACAGTGACCTCTCCTGGAGATCCTCTATCACTCTATCATTGCCGCTTCATTTCTGTGGAGACTTTTCCCCTGTCACTGAAGACTGATTTTTCAGCCAGCACGTGGAAATACCACATTACATGTGATTCCAGTTTTGTTTAATCTCCCTAGATCTTAATTTTAATAACCTAATAGTAATTTGTCTCACCTTGTTTAGTTGCTTCAACCCCCAATTTATTGTGTAGGTAAATACCTCAATATTCTTGCATCCTTACTCTTAAATGCATAGTAATTGTTGTTATTTGACATTCAGCAGCTATAAAGGTTATAGTTAAACCAATTGCCTCCTTAACTGTGTTTAGGGCACTTAATATGCTCCAGAGAATTTGGGGATTTTCTCAAGTTCTCCTAACACCTCTGGCTGGGTGTAAAAACACATTATATACGAAGTCTGCTGCATCGGGCCCGTGTTGTCTCAGTTCCTTGCAAACTCCCTCCAGATGTTAGAGTAACCTCCTGCTTCATAAAACGAATCAGAATCCGCAGTGAAGCACGTTCCCCCTGCACAGGCTCCGACTGTTGCTTTTTGTGCCTGAGTGGCCGATTCCCTCCCTCTCCCCTGCCTCTGGTGTGCTGCCTGGCACAGGTAACAAATGCTTCGTCACTGACCCGTGCTGGTGTGAAGGCCCCTGGGTTCAATTAAATGGAGCAAAAGGCAGTAAATAAACCGCATGGGCCAGGGCATTAAATCACTCGGAGCGGGGAAGAATCGGATGCCGAGGAGGTTTGGGTTGGAGGTGGGCCGCGTGCACTTGCACCCACACTGCAACTTAATACCCCTGCTGCAACTTAATGACAATTGCAATCAGGCAGGGTGATGTCCCCTTTCTTCCTTCCACTCCCGCTCTTTTTACATTCCCAGCGCTCTCCCCAATTAATTAAAGCCTTTCTCCCCCTGCCCCTGCTGCCCCCTCCCTCCTTTTCCTATTTTGTTTTACTGCCTTCATGCTGTTCTTCTTTATTTCCAGCATTTTATTTCAAGGAGTGGGTTTGAAGTGCTCTCAGCCCATCTGAGCTGGTTTGGTTTAGAACAAGGACTGGAATGAGACAAGGGCTTTGGGAAGTCATGAACTATTTATAGCATATTTGTTCTTTCACATTGGCACTAAACTTTGTTTATAGAATCACCTGCAGTAGAACCTGAGCCAGGGGACCACAGCTCACTTGATCTAAAATTGGCTTTATTTCTTGGGTTTCTTAACAGAGACCACATGTGTGTGTCCAGTGTGGGCTAAGGTGTGTTTGATGCTCACACACGTGTCAAAAGCACAAACACAAAGTGCCCATGAGTGGCTGTGTGTGTGTAAAGTGCTCAGATTGTGTCCTTATGAAATATTCTTACAGATCGTATGTGTATGTAGAATAAGAAGTGAGTTGTACGTGTGTGTGTTACCACTGTCTAAAAAATAAAGGTTCCCAAGAGAAAACTTGAATGAAAAAATTTTCATTACAATTTCTCCAGTCGGTTTTCATTTTCTCCAAACCGTATTTTTGTCTTGGGTTGGCCCGTTAAAACACAATGCTCATTTTTGTTTTCATTCTGCGTTAAATATTTTTTTTTCAAAACAAAACAACAATTTAAATTGAAACCGAAGCAAATCTGTCATTTTAAATTGTTATTTTGACGTAAAAGCGTTTCATTAATTTTTCTAGCCAAAAATTGACATTTTAATTTGAACCCAAACAAAATTTTTCATTTACTTTCAAAGTATCAATTACAAATGAAAATATTTTCGTTGCTTCTACTCAGGAAGTCAGACTGTTTTGTGCTTCCAAAATTGTAGACATGCGGGTTTGCAGTGTTTGTGTGTGCATAATTGTGGTGATGTGACTATTGTGCAGGATGCCTGCTGAGTATTTGCAGGTGTTATACACACATACTTTTGCAGAATCTCATCTGTAGAGTTTGAACATCTACATTTGCACAGCGGTGGTAAGATATGTGCACATACGCTGAGTCCATGCCAGTAACATCTACTTTTATTTATGTTTTTAGGTTTTCCTCGTGAATGTGCTCTTAATGTGCATGGGCTTGTTGCAGCGCTGCCAACAGTGTTAAAAATAACAGAGCAAGACTGAGTAAGTAAGTCATAAGTTTTGAGAAACTGATAGATTTTGGTTTCTTTTGACCACTTTCCCCTTTTTTTTTCTTAGCTTGTCAGATTCGTGTTTCCAATCTGATCTTTACAGCTTTGATGACAGAAGAGTAAGGTTTTCATTGTAAAATAGATTTCTGATTCTGCAGTGATCAGTTTAAGGAGAGGCATGAAGAAGATAAGCAGGACCTGCATTAAATTTTGGGAGCTGGTAAAAAGGGTTTCTGTTCCTGTTTGCAGAGTAAATAACTGGGTATGTGCTTGTAATAACAATACCATATACTCATGCTTTGTGCTTGCATGCATCTGTAGGTTAGCTGAATGTTTATGTGTTTTTGCCTCATGCTGGTGTGTAAAATGTGTCATTTTAGCCATTTTAGCTTCTAGTCTAAGTCAGACATTTAAGTACTTCATAGTAAGTAGAGAGAAACTCTCAAAGCAAGGAAGTCATCCTGTCCTAAGACTCATCTCCTCTATTGGTGGGGGCACTTTGGGCATGTATTTGGGCTGGCCGTCTGATTTTTGGGTATGCTGAGTGTGTGTGTTCAGAATGTGTGTTTGCTTGTGATTTATATTTATGTTGGAGTTTCTGTGGCAGCTCTGTTTCTATGTGCAAAACGCCCACAGATGCTCATGCAATGTCTATGTACGTATGTATCTGTGTGAAAAGCAGTCAGCAGGAGTTTCTGCAGGATGAAATACTTCACTCATCCTTCAGCCTGGGTCAGACAATTCTGCTATGCTCTGCTTAGCTAAGATATTTCAGAGCAGCTTGGTACAGCATGAGGCGGAATGCCAGTGTTATAACTTAGCCTGATAACCTTTTCCCAGAGCTAAGCTCCCAGAAAGTCTCCATTTCACACAGTGCCATACAGGTTTCTGGTTGCCCTGTTCCTGCCTAGCCCCGAAGGCATGAGCCAGCTGAGGAGAGGGAGCACGGTCTCATCAAGGGGCAGGGCCTTTTGAAGAGCATTGAGCATGTTCCTTAGGGTACCAGCCTGCAGTCCTGCCAGGCAATTCACCATGATGAGGCAATGTAGAACCACAACAGCATTGATCCGCACAGAAGTGCTTTAATTTGGGGAATGGTGATGTGGTATGTCTGCACTGAAGGATATGAAAACACAATGTTCTGTCATTTTCAGTAAAAACGTAATTTTCTCTCTGACGAATGTTAGCATTTCAGGTTTTAAACCAGGATAAAATAAAAAGCTGAGGCGTCAGAATTTTCTATTGAATAAATATTCTGAATTTTGCTTAGTTTTGCATTTACAGGGAGTCTGTGTATTCAAATAGGTGTATGAATATTCTATATTTAATGGGAGCGCTTGTGGTCAACACAGTGAATGCTTTCTGTGAACTGAATAAAAGGTATGAAAGTAGAATGTGTCTAATTATATACCTAAGCACTTTCTAGTTCGTAAATATTCACGTTAGCATTTTAGGGATCAGATCCTAAGGAGATGAGGACTGGTGTAGGTCCTCTGACTTCAGCTGCCTCTTGACTCCTGCCAGGATGGATCATGGCCTGGAAAACATGCTTACTATGAGAGATTAGAGGGGATCTGTTTGTTTCACTTGTAAAAGAGCTTAAGAAACAATTCAATCATGTTCTATAATTACTTACGTGAAGAGGAGATATCTGATATTACAGGGCTCTTTGGTCCAGCAGACAAAGATATAACCAGATTTGACTGCCAAACCATTCAAACCTAATACAAGGTACAGCTTTTCAACAAGATTTTTTTAAGTGGATGTCTTAAGCTTTGGGACAGAGAAGGTAAATTCTGCATCACTCTGAACCTTTGAAAGAAGACTGAGTGATTCTCTAAAAGATGTGACTCTGAGCTGTTGAGTCAGAAACCAAATTACTGGGGGAAGATTCATGGTGGATGCTGAGCCAGTGAGGACTGAAAGGATCAGGCCACGATTATCAGATACAAAACCCCAGTAAGAGCCAAATGAGTCTTAACAATTGGTTAACAATTATCTGATCAAGTTTATCTATTGAATCAAAGGAAGAACTGATTATCTGTTGCATCAAAGGAAGAGCTGGCCCTCACCCCCTGTCACACAGAGGACATGTGCATCCATGCTATTTATTCTGGGCTGTGACGTGTGCTTGGTGTTCGCTGCCGGGAGCCTGGGGCATATTTTTTGGGGTGCTCCCATACACAGCATGTCAGTGACAGGGAGTGGAGTGGAGATTTATGCAGTGCCTCCAGGAATCCCCAGCGGGGCCCCTCTGGTGAACTTTGGCTCCCCGGCTTGCTGCCAAGCATTAACTACAATACTCACACTTGTTTTTAACAACAGCATGCAGGTTGTATTTCACCAATTGCTATTTTGGTTTGGGAGTTATGGCAGAAATGTCTCTGGGTTCTTGGCTGGTATAAGCGGAGCAGGATATTTACTCTTATTGTGTAATGTCACCTTTCCATCAGTGCTTGGGATGAAAATTATGGAGTGTCATTTGCTCTCTTTATTAAATTTCAAGGGCATGCACCTCTTGTGTGGGAGAAATATCTGGGGAGAAACTTGGCCTGATTCTGCCTAGAAGGGTAGCCTCATCTATTGAACACCTTTTAAAATGTGAATTAGTCCTTTTTTTCTTTTCTTTCTGTCAGTAATTTGGGGCCAGAGGCAGCAGCAGTTGCCATCTTCCAAGCTGCTGCCTGTGATGATAGATGAGTTTGACCCTGGAAGCACAGAGAGATACTGGACTCAGCACAACACAGATGTTGCAATGCAGCCAAATTAAGCTTTAGTGGGAATGTGCAAGTTGGGTCTTAGTCAGAGTATCTCATGCCTGCCTGCTCGCTGAAAAGCAAGAGCAAAATATTAGCAGCTGACCTGGTGGGATATACACTTGCCCAAAATATTCTGTTACTGGCTGCAGATGAACCAGCATCTGATCTGCTGTGTGACTTTCCCCAGGATCTCACAGCTGTGGGGTGGGGAGGCAAAGGAGTCCTCCAAAAGAAATATTGATTTCTTCAACCTTCATTTTCCAGTTCTCCATAAATCATGACACGGGAGATAAACAAGAGATATTATGATGACAGGTCATGTTTATTTCTGGTTCAGTATAACACAGGAAACAAATCTGAACATTATACTGTGAAAAATATTCCTGGGAGCTTTGGGCATAAAATAGAAGCAGGTTGCTTAATTAATTATTAAGATGGAGATTGTAACTGTGATTATGACATGAATTGCCAGTCTACACAGCTAGAAATACCAACTGGCTAAAGTTATTCCCCTAAACCAACACACCAATAAAACTTAACGAGGAAGTGTCTAGAGACCCCCAGCTGTAGATGGTAAAAGCCGTCTCTAGGTGAAGGTCCTGTGCAACACTTTCAGCCTAATAGCTGGGAAGAGAAAACACCAGGAAATAGGCTAAGAGTTGAGTGGGGATACAAGGAAAACAGTATCAGGAAAAGATAAAAATTTCTCTGTAATGGCTTCATGTTGCAGGATGATAAGCATGAAATTTAGTAAAGATGGCAAAAAAGTGAAGGATGAAGGGATTAATATTCTTTAGTTTAATTATTGTATCAGGCTCTCTATAATCTTGAGATTGTAATCAACATGTTCTTGATCTTAACATGATAGGATAAACCAGAATTAAGAAGTTAAAGCAAACAAATGTGTCTTGCAGTCTTTCTTACAAATAATTTTAATTTTTATCTAGCTGAAGATAAAGAAGAAGGAATATAGAGCCTAAGACTTTCCCCAGTAGAGAAGTCCAGTGCTGGGAATATCAGTCAGAACCTCCTGATAGGATATAACTGAATTGCAACCGGAGGGCAGAGGGGATCTGAAAAAAATTCTTCCTTGTGACCAAGGAGGACAGAATGTAGACAAATACAGTTTCTGGAGGGTGCAAGTTAAAACTAGATTGGATCGCCAAACAAAAAACTCTGTTAGAGAGTGTGTAAATAAAAAAATACAAATGAGAATATGCTAGCAGATATATATTCTTTTTTTTTTAATATGACCTATCTGTGATGTGACTTTGCCACTCGGCATATGTGAAAGTAAAACTGACGGAGATTTAATTCTTGTACACTCCTAACACTACTATGTACATTCCACTTCTAAAAATACTCTCCTATTAAAGAAGTGAGTGTGTGTGGAGGGTAGATGTGTTTGCTGTTTGTAAAATAAAAAAGTGCGTCTGCTATAGGAATCAGGAAGGACATTTCCACTCATGCTGAAGAAAATCAGAGTAGCTTTGAACGTACCTTTTTTGTTCTGTTTTGTTTTTTCTTACTGCAAAAACATATGCGTGGATTAAAGCCATTACACAAACAGCAAAACTATTTCACATAAAAGTCCCAAATACAAAATTGCTTCTCCTTTAGGTGAATAACAGCAGAATGTTTTACAGTTTTTAATGTTTGTACACCTTCTTCTATTTCTCCCAAAGAACATTTTTTTGCTGTTTTTAATTTTGATCACTGAAAGCAAATACCATTGCGAATGTCAATGCTTTCATTTTGCTTTTTAGTTTTTAATTTTGATTCAAATGACTTTTTTTCAAATGACTACGTAAAATTAGAAAAACTAGTTTAAGAAGGAAAATAATTGAAACTGAAACTGCTAACATGCAACTTCATCAGCTTTGAAAAGAGCAACTAAATTGTAGACTTTTTCTTGTAAATTTTCCAGTGCCATGAAGAATTTGGAAAGAAAGAAATACTGAAGGAAAAAATATACATCAAGAAAAAAAGAAAAGTCGAGCAACATAAATACCAACGAAGTTTTAAACAGAATCCACTCTGTATTCCAAGGGTTTGAAACATTTTGGTTTGAAACATTTGGTCAGACATCAGGGGAAAAAAAAAGCTTTTAAAGAAAATTCTGCTTCTAAGAAAGAGTTATTTTTGTGCAACACAAATTTTCAATAGAAATTTCTGACCGGCAAGAATTTAGTGTCATGTTTAAAATAGATAAGGCAAATCAAAAGACGGTATTTTATTCCAAAATTTGTGTTTTAACACCAGTACCCACCTAGACTCCAGAAGGGGAATGGAATGCGTGAGAGTTGTGTTTGATTACTCTGGTACAGGTTTTTTCACGGGCTCACAAGACACCTCTTAGCAGGCAGCAATCCGATGTGGTCTGACGTGACGGCGCTCTCACATTATCCACTCCTGGGGAACCCACTCCACTGTTTTTCTTCTTTCTCCACTTTCTTCTTTCTCACACTCCTGCCAGGTTTTCCCTTTCAGTCTTCCTTCTTGTGAGGTGGGTATGAAAAAGCTTAGTGTACAAAAACTCACATAATGATACTCTGAGGGCGAATTATGTCCTTGCTTCCCTAGGTAGCTCGGAGTTGCCTGGAAAATAGGAAAACAGTGCACATTTAGGCTATAACAGTAATTTTTATCGCTGCTGTTTAGGAAATGGTTCTGGAGTCTCTACTTGGCAGGTCTCTTTTCCATCCATCAGCAGTGCAGCATAGCCGTACCATCAGTGCTAAGTACAAATTCTCACACCCTGCTGGGGGACTCAGGACAAGCCTCCCACAAATAGCTTTCCATTCCCATCCTGAATTCAGCATTAGCCAATTTAGAGGCAATATATGGCTCTAGGAATAGGCTGTCATGTACAGTATGCACAAGACATCTCTCCCCTAATCTCATCTAATTGGCAACAGGAGTGGCTGTCATTAGGCACAGAGTGTGAGAGGCATTGGAGTCATTAGCGTTTTTGCAGGCTATCAGAGGGAGGCCAAACATTTGGGGAGATTCAGACACCTTCCCTAGGAAGATTGTTGCACTCCTGAATTACTGCTTCCACTAAGTGTATTCCTGCAGAGAATTACACATTTGCCCTAGTACCATGCTCATGAAAAAGTATGAGAAAATAGAGAGTTTTGGCTCAAAGCGATAATAGCTTTGGGACATGTGGAAAATGCAGTATCTTTTGTATTTTTTAATGTAGAAATCTAGTAACGCAGGATTCACTCCTCTGCCTATGAAATACAGATACTCCTGTGAAATAATATGTTCAGAAATGCTAATTTCAGATAGATAAAAACATTTCATTTCAACATGATCTTTTAAAAATATTGACATACACACTACAAATAAAAACATTACAGAAAGTAGATTCAAAGTCATGCCCCAAGGCTTCATTCAGGGCAACACTGGTCTTTTGATAGTGTTCGATAGTTATCTCCTCCAGCTTTATCTCTGAAGCAAAGCTTCCATGAAATTATCACAGATTTGTAAAACAATTCCACTGCAACAAAATAAATTCCCCAACAACAAACAATCCTGCTAGGCATCTTCAACAAGTGACAGTGCAATTTGAACTGTAGTTCTGGTACCCAGACGGGTATAAAATGCTGACTTGGCTTTTGAGAGAGGCCCCAGGACTGCAGAAAGTAATTTCCAGCAGAGAGTACAGTTTCTGTGTACTTAGTCAGAGAAGGTTTGTGTTCGCTCGGCTGGCAGAGCTCCTGCCTGCAGGTCGAGGGGGTTGGCACTGAATTGCCCTGTGTGGCACTACCAAGGACACGCTCCTGCAGGCCTGACCAGGGCCTGGGAGGTGAAACAGCCATTTCTGCTCTAGCTCAGGGCCACGGCTCATCTCCCCATCTCCAGGGCACTGACAGCAGCACTGACTGTTTGCAGATGTCCCTCCTGCTTCCCTGAGCATCCCACCCAGCCTGCCTCCAGGGTCACTTCCTCCCCATCCTTGCCCTATGAGGCTTCTCCTCACCAGTCCTGCAGAAAACTCCTTGTCGCTTCGGTTCTATTTAAGTGGAGACTGTCTCACCACAAACACCTCATTTATGCCTTTCCTTTCTCTGGATAATTTAGAATTCATGCAGGGTTGTGGTTCGGGGAAAATCCAAGTCCAAGCAGAGTTCTCGGTCAGACTGTGGCTCAGGCAGGCAGTCTTCACTCAGCAGTAGCATTTCCAGGCCACGGCGCCTTCACAGAAGCAGAGAAAAATGTGTTTTTCTGTGAACACAGCATTCCTCTGCCATGTTTTTGTTTGCACCTAGATCTTTCATATCACAGGCTGTGAACAGAAATGGCTGCGGAGTTCAGTTTGCTGCTACCAGTAAAGGTTTGCAGCTGCTCACACTTCTCCCTCATCCTACTGCCAGAAGTACCTTTAGGGCTCTGTGCTGTACAGACAAGATGGCAGTAGATGAAAAGTCACTGCAGGTACCAAAATATTACTGAAGAGGGATAAGCTGTAAAACTTCCCCTGATGATCCAGTTCCCTGGAGCACAAGCAGGTGATGGTGCTAGAGCAGATAATGTGGGCTGGAGCCACCATGGGAAATAGCTCTGCTCTTGTCAGTGTTGCAAAATTAGCCTGCAGATGATAATAACAACAACAGCTATTGGTGTTGAGAGAGATCACATCTTGGACAAATGCTGTCGTACTGTGACTGTAGGATTCCACAGCACCTTACTGCAGGCAGAAGCAATGGGAGTGCTAAGAAAACACAGTGAATGTACAGTTGGTGTGTTTGCAGTGCAAGACATCTTGAGCAGTGGGGGACTGGCTTTATTCCATACCAACCCTCCCAATGCCATTCCCCTAACATGGAAGTAACAGAGACAAAGTACCACTGAGTTCCTGGTCCCTGATCAGTTTGCCTCCAAAAATACCTCCCAGGAAATCCCCAGGCATGGCAGGCAATGATGACTTTAGCATATCAACTTCTAGCTTTTTTCCTCCCCATTCTTTGCCTCTTTTTAGGTAATTTTTAAAATAAATCATGAAGTGCTGCTTAGCCAGCACATCTGGGTACTTAGCTAAGACATCAGCCACAGATGAGAGCGGTCAGTGCCATACTGAAGATAAAAGAGGTGGATGTTTCCCCTGGTGCTGGCTAACAAAACATTTTCCTGACACTCCTCATTAAAATCTCATATTAAAAATACTTAAAGAGGCCTATTAATGGTGGGGCAAAAAAGGCACAAGTAGCGTCCATTGAATAAGAAGCTATCTAATTATGGGAGTGCCCACAAGGGCTGGTGGCTGCCCTGGGAGGTGTGACAGGTGCACAAGGCTCTGCTGCAGATGTCCTTCAAACAGGGCTGGGGCATGGATTCCACACTCGCTTTGCAAACAGGCATTGAGCCAGCCCTGCTTCGTCCCTCCAGAACAGGAACTGCCTTGTGCTTTTCCTCCTTTCCCATCAACTATTAGCCCCGGTTTCTTTACCTGGCTGCTTGTGAGGGTGCACAGGCACACAGAGTTGCACAAGGAGGGGCTCGGGATGGGGAGTGGATTTAGCAGCTGGCAATGGGGCAGCTGTTTTTGAATTAGTGGCAGTTTATGCCAATTACCTAAAGAATCAAGAGCAGGTTGATGGTGCCATTCCAGGCAACAGCTAAACCTAAGACACAGTAGTCAGGAAAGGTGTTTGTGGGGGGCCTCTTCCTTCTCCATGCCGTAAACATCTTCCCACTTCTGTGCTCCTGCTGTTCCTTTTATGTCTCTCTTGGGCTAGTTTGATCCCACAGTGTTTAAACACCATAATACTGATGTTACAGCTGGGCTAGTTGTGTGAATCAGCCTCCAGTGGGATCAGGTGAGCACCAAGACAGGAGTAGGTGACAAGGTGTTGGGACTGGAGCAGCCAGGAAAGGGAACTAGGACCCAGGAGATGAACGTCTTTCAGTAGCAGCTACACAGACTGACCTGGTCATAACATGAAGCTGCCCAAATCTCTGATCTCCTGTGTTTTGCATGGGAAATCCTGCTTTTGAGTAAGGTCTTTCTCCATTTGCTGATATACTGAACAGCTTCCAGTGTTGCCTAGCTCTGACTCTCTTGGCTCCAGAGGAAATGAAGGTGGCATTCCTTCTCACTGCTGTGTTTGCATAGAGAGGAAAACAGCTACTTGGGATGATGTGGGTGGAGTTGATACTTTATGAGGCCAGGGAATGGAGAAGATGATATCTGGAGATCCCTTTTGGGATAATTTTCTGGAATTATCTGGTTGTGCAGGTAAAATGATGAGCTGAGAATAGAAGACCTTGAGTCTATTCTGGTGTTTGATGTCTATGACATTGCAAATAGTTTTCATTTGTGGGAAGTGACCTATTGGCAGCAGTGTGTTGTATAGCTTAAAGTGTCTGGCAGAAAGAATTTTAACAAATAACCTACTTCAAGAATTGTTTTAAACAGCCAAAAATGGTATATTCTAATCCCAAAAAATAATTACAGGTAGATGAAGTAACATGTGAGTAGTAAAACCACTTCTCTTTTTAAAAAAGGTATCCATTATGTGTTTTTTTTTCTTGAAAGGATACACATTATTGCATTGTAGATGTACCTTCCCTGTGTGCCACAAAGTACTGGAATAGGTGGAGAAGACAGTGAAATCACATGTTGTTAAGAGGTTGCCCAGAGGCTTCAGTGCAGTACAGAGTCTTGCTGTCATGCAAGATGAGCAGAATCTGTTCAACTCAGTTCCTAATGGCTTCCCATGCAGCTGAAGAGACTGGAGGAAGGAGAACAAAGGGAGCAGGAATGGGACTTTGTAACCTGAAAAATATCCGGAAGAACAGCAATTACCACTAGGTGCCCCAGGGATCTTAGCTCGCCATTTATGGTGGATGCCAAGGTAGATGTGGAAATGGAGGTGAGATCTTCCTCTGAATCTGGGTCAGGGTTTGAGGAAATAGGCAGCTCTCTGCTTAAGGTTAGGATTTCTAAGAACGTGCCTGAATGTGAGGTTGCCACTGATTTGATTATTTCAGCACAGTTAAATTGGTGGAGCATTCTACAGCTTTGGATGTAGTTACTCCAGTACAGCTATATCGTATGTCATAGTTTATATTGTAGTTGCATAGCTTGTCCTTATACAACACGTAATCAGTGGCGTAAGGCATTGGTGTAACTATCTGCTCTATAGGGACCATATCTCAGCTGTTATAAAATCTGTTTGTTGAAGAAGGACAGAAAAGTGCCAGGAGGCAGGACATTGTACTGGATCTCATTTCTCGTGCTGAAGAATTCAGTCAGATCGTGTGCCCAGAGATCATGAGAGCACAGAGCTGGGGAAATGACAAGGTAACCAAGAAATAGATGTGTTTTAGGTTACTGAATCTTATTATTCCTGTAGATTCTGCTGGTCCTTGGCATCTGGTAAATAATAAAGAGTATTTATCCTGCTGATATAAATCAGAGCAGAAAAGAGCCCCAGGATTCTGCTACAATGTACTGTGTGTTCCTATGTGTCCCAGCATTGCTTTCATTTGAATCCTCCTTTGTTTATTTTGCAAAACAGAAAAATTATTCTGAAGGACTTTTGGCTTCTCCAACTCCTGCCTTGGATATTTCAGCTTCCAATGAAAATCAGACACCCTCTGGCTCCAGACGAGTAACTCCCCACTGTTTTCCCTAACCACTAAGAGGTCTAGCACGTACAATTTTGAACTGAGTATCTAAACACAAAGAAATTTAAAATACTGTGACAGACTACAAGTTGTGTTTATTTAATCATAGTTCTAATTTTTGTATCCTGTTACTCATTAGATGTGTGGAAACTTCCATTTAAGCTTGAAGAAAAGAGTTAAAAATTATTAAGTGTAATGGGTCTCCACATAGCATGTAAGACACTTGAACTCAACTGGCAATAAAAAGCAAGATGAAGTACTTTTTAGACTGGTAACTATTGTCATTATGGGCCAAAAACCAAGGCCCTGAATTACCAACGAGAATAAATTTGTGGATCAGCAAAACAGCTCTCCTACTGACCTCCAAAGTGACGTAGATTAAAATGTGATCAACGGGGGATACTTTGCAGAGGGCATCTAATTTGTTTGGTGAGCAAAGAACAGTGTTGGGAACTTAGAAAGAAAACTGTGGTCTCCACATAGATTTCTCAAGTAAACATGTACTAGCAACCAGAGGAGATGCAACCCTGACTTTCTGATTCACCTGTATGTCTGACACATCCTTGCCTGTCTGAAGCCTCTTAGTACTGCTTGCCAGGACTGAAATTTTTTAAAAAGGACAGATAAGTCAGAGGAAGAAACTGCAAAAAACAGGGAATGGCAAGGAGAAACTGTAGCCAAGCAGTTTCTTTTTCATCATCTTTCAGGGTATTTTTGGGTCGGTGTCCTTCCACTCAAGGGAAAGAGGAGCTATCAAAGCAGAGGAGATGTCCCAGCTATTTCAGTCTGGTGGTGGTGTTGGCCGACCATTCTGTGCTCTTTTTGACACCCTAGGGCAAAGACATCCTGCAGATAATTGAATTCAGAGGTAACTTTTCTTTCCTCTGGCCAGAGCCCAGTCAGACTCAAGTTTCCTTATGAGTGTGATCCTTTTTGACACCTCTTTCAATGTAAAAATCCCTCAAATTTCTAGTCAGGCCAAGGCACAAATCCATTGAGTGTCTCCACACAAACCACTCCATGTCAGCAATTCATGTCACTGCTAGAGAAAAATCACTTTCCCTTCCAATTTAAACTCTCACTTGTGTTAGCTGCACTTCTTTACATACAGTTAATTAATACATTGAATTCAGATTGACTAAAACTCATTTTCCAATTCTTTGGAAGAGCAACACCATTCTTCTGGTTACTCAGAGGCCACCTGGGCAGAGCTTGAGGTTCATGAATCCCATTCAGACCACATACACACTTTGCACAGTGAGATGGGGATTTGAGCTTCCATGTACAGAGACAAACTCATCCCAGTTCCATCAGTTTGCATTTCTGTGTTCACAGACTGCCACTGTGATCATGTCACTTTTTGTTTGCAACCTTCCCCTGCTTCCTCTGTACCTCCTGTATTAAATAATGGAATCATTAAGGTTGGAAAGGACCTCCAAGATCAACCAGTCCAACTTTTGATCAATCACCACCGTATCAACTAAACCACAGCACTAAACGCTACATCCAGTCATTTCTTGAACACTTTCAAGAATGATGACTTCACCACCTCTCTGGGCAGCCTGTTCCAATGCCTGACAACCCTTTCGGTGAAGAAATTCCTCCTGATGTCCAGCCTGAACCTCTCCTGGTACAGCTTGAAGCCATTTCCCCTCGCCCTATTGCTGGTTGCTGGGAGCAGAGACCGACCCCCACCTGGCTACAGCCTCCTTTCACAGGGAGTTGTGAAGAGCAATATGGTCCCCCCCTTGAGCCTCCTTTTCTCCAAGCTAAACAACCTCAACTCCCTCAGCCACTCTTCATAGGATTTGTGCTCCGGATCCTTCCCAATTTTTGTTGTTCTTCTCTGGACTTGCTCCAGCACCTCAATGTCCTTCTTGCAATGAATGGACTTGCTCCAGCAACAGCACTCGAGGTGTGGCCTCACCAGTGCCCAGTACAGGGGGACAATCCCTGCCCTGGTTCTGCTGGCCACACTGTTGCTGATACAGGCCAGGTGTCACTGGCCTTCTTGGCCACCTGGGCACAGCTGGCTCGTGTTCAGCTGCTGTCGACCAGCACCCCCAGGTCCTTTACCTCCAGGCAGCTTCCCAGCCACTCTGCCCCCAGCGTGTAGTGCTGCCTGGGGTTGAAATTGGTCTATCCTTTCTACCTGTCTGCAGTCAGTTCTTACACTACCTATCATCTCTCATTTACTTGGAAGGTATTGGATCTTTGGCCAGACTATAGCGCCATACCATAGTGCCTGCATGTTATATTTTCAGATCTAATGACTACATTTTCTCCTTTTTTGCCCCTCATTCCTGGAGGCGTTCCGTGTAATAGGAGACAAAATCTACTCCACCAGTCTCTTTCAGGCTTCACTGGCTGGAAAAACTGTGACGGAAGTGTTTTTGTGGTTGCTGGCATGTGCCAGTTCACTGCAACTGGAAGGTTGTGCAAGTCCCGTGAGGGCCAGCCCGCCAGGAGAACGTCCCCAGCAGGGGCTCCGTGCCCCTTCTCACTCAGCGTTGCAACAGTTCCAGTTTTTGTTCTGGCTGGGCTGTCACTAAGTGCTGAGATGCAAATTCCTCTGCAAATAAAATGCCTCTCTTGGCTCAGCTCTCTTTCCAATTGTTTTCCTTCCAGTGATGCCCACGGTGACAATGGTTAGGTTGCAGCCCATCGCACTGACCAGCGCTGTCTCTCTGTGTCTGTGTGCTCATTCATCTGTCTGTAGCTGCCCATTGTGTTTTGCCTTATGATCACTTTGAAGGGTGGAACTATGTTTTCCTTTTGTCCTCAGACCTATGGGACTCTGGTTGAAAAACAGACATCTTATGCCCTATGGTAACACAAGAAAGAAACAATGGGATGGTTTTTTTTCAGTAAGAGGACAAATGTTAAGTCCTTACTCAGGCAAACCTCCATTAGCTATAGTACAGCTGAATGCTCTTTGAGTAGAAACACAGGAAGAAGATAAGGATTTGGTTCAAGAGAAAATAAAAATGCACACTCTCCGCAGCCTCTTGCATATTGGAAACCTTGCAATCTCCACCCTGGCATAATGAAGACACCTTTCTTAGCACACTGTAAGCTGCAATCAGACACAGAGGTGGTCTGCTCATGGGCAGTAAGTGGAAATAAACTGCATGGTTTTGGTTGTGGTTTGTACAAAATGTGTATCAGGGCTGTATGTCCTGATGCACCTTCTGCCTGGTCACAAGATGAACCAGGCTGTCGGTCTTCTATGTTGCCAGGAACAGAAAATGAGAGCAATAGACAATGTCAATCCTTAAAAATAAAATGAGTAGTGAAGGGGAGTGGTACACCTACCACTGCCCAAAACGCCTGTGGGAAATTCTCACTGCCCCTTAGGCTGTGCCTTGGCTTTGTCTACGAGGGTCTAGCTGGTTTGGGGAAGCCATGTCAGGGTGTGTGCCAAAAGTTAGCATTATAGATGGTTGTTGACTAACCCTCGAGCCCTACTTAGTTTACTAGTAGACGTACAGTTTATATACCAGAAGTACATAAATAAGAAAGGTGAGGATTCAAAAGAAAAATGCAAATGCACAGGCAAGAAGTGTGCATAAAAACCCAAGCACCGTACATAGGAGCTTGGATAAATGGGTTAATTAAATGACTGGTTTTGAAATTCATAGTGTCCCCGTGCCCAGTCCAAGATAGGAATGCAGCTCTCCTAGGTGCTTCATAAAACAGTAGTATTGGATGTCCCTTGTATGTGACATCTAACTGTCTGATTACTTTATAGACTTCACAAAAGGGATAAGAAGCAGAGAGATAAATGAGCAATTTAGAAGTAAACCCAGCTATGCTCAGTTTTGAGTATAAACACATTCATGCTTATCTTTTCTGAGAAACTCTTTGGGAATGAATGGATATCTCATTGCACAGGTTTGTGCATTCTTTTTCAAAAGCAGCTAAGATTAAAAGAACTGTGGCAGTATGAGTCTAAGGAAGCAATTCTGTAATTTTGGAGTCTGGGACCTATTAATGAAGAAATGTCTCAAATCAGAAATTTCAGTGACTTGAGAATGCAGATGATCTCCTTTAAAGCTTTAAAGCTTACCCTGAAAGTGCTGCTTTTATTTTATTTATCACTGAAAAAGGCAGTGGGGTACAAATTCAGTGACTGGCAAGGTTAATACAGGTCAGTATAATTAATCCTTAAGTGTTGATCAGTAGCATAGTTACAAAGGAAAGTATTTGCTTTCAGTGTTTGCAAGTAGAAAGAAACTTAAAGTTAGATTTAATTCAAGTTTACCAGAAGGTGGAGCTGGATAGTAAATCTAAACAATAGCTTGAAGTGAATGCATTCCAAGGCTTATTCCAGTACAGAAAAATGAATGTTGTTGATGTGCCAGTAGTTTCCATGCACTGCAATTCATATACTGCAACTGCTAGAAGTTGGCACCTATTACCTGGACAGAACTCAAAAGATCAGAGTAGCCTCAAAAGTGTTCATTAATGATATAGTGGTAATATGAAAAAAGACTGCAGAAGTATGGTTTGAAAACAAAGAAAACGAAATGCTAATTTTAACTCAAATCCTCCAAAGTGTTGAAGTATATGCATATACAGGTTAAGACAACAAAGTCTTAAATTGAGGCTGCAGGGGGAAGTAAACCTCAGACACTGAAACACACAGGTCAAGATAAATAGCCTTATCAGACTTACCATGGGCTATCTCTTAAAATTACATCCCAGTGTATTTCACATTTCCATACTCCTATCCCCTGTAGATTGCCATGTTTCTGTATGAATATTTCTTTGGGCAGACAAGGCAGACATTTAGCTTCATCGTTTTGTCCTGATTAATGAAAAATCTCTTCGATAGGGCATCCTTCCCTTTGGATGGCCAGACTGCCTTTGCAGGACCTTCCTAAAGGTAGGCATATTACATCCTATGAACTGCCCTTGCTGCAGGCATTCTAGTGGAGTCTGGCGGTGGGGTTGTGATGACATGAAAGACCCATCTTCCTTTTGAAGCTGTGTTTCCCCAGTGGCAAGCTTTTTTTGCCTGAGTTGGTAAGTTTTTGCCAATCTCAGTATCAAACTCAGCTTGGGAAGAGTTCAGCTGGAGCATTTGCCACAGGTCAGGACCAAATGTGTTGAACTCTTGGGTTTGTCAGTGAAATATCATTTGAACAGGTTTGAGGGACAGGTGCGTGCTCTGCCTTCCTCCTTTTGGAGAGATTTCCTTAACCACGCACTATTGCCCAGTGGTGCTGGACATCAGAGCAGCCCATGATGTGCCCCTTTGTAAGTGATATTTGCAGTGATGGGTATTACTGCCCATCAAGGGTAACAGGTAAACACCAGCATCAACCATAGATGTAGCCCAGAGTGAGAAGGACTGCAGGTGAGATGACACTGAGGTCTCCTCACAATGGTCCTATGCTCTTTTTTGGGCTCATCTGCAGATCACGATGGAAGCCAGTTTGGATCGGGAGATATCTGGAAAATAATAAAAAATTGGCACCGGTCTCGGGGCCCACATTCATTCCGTTCTGACTTCAGTCCGTCTCAGAATAAAGAACTGTAAAAAACAGGCAAAAGATGTTTGCAGAGGTTGTTCAGGAAAGTGATTTTCCACAGGCAGAAAGAATATGGTAAACCTTTTCAGGGGAAGAAATAATAAATACAGAGCTCCATTGTGTTCCATCATAACTGACACAAGGCACATATGATTAATGATTAATGCCAGCCCACTAAAGCCCTCCCAAATATGCCTCCCAAAGAAGGAAGAAGGCAAGAGGGTTTAGGTCTTCAGCTGAGGTATCTGAATTAATTTAAATGTGATTGTATCTCACATGCTTGGTCTTAATTGTCTCCTCCTGAAAATTCAATACCTGCATTCATGCTCCTGGGCTCCAGGGATTCCAGAGCACCACACTGTCCCCACTGAAAGGAAATGAAAAATCGGTTGATGCTAACCAGACCCCTTCAGCAACTTTACCCATTTAAGTGCTGTATCCTGCAGAGTGATTAATGATTTTTTTCCTTCTACATCTAACAGCAAAGAAAGAAGGAAAGAAAGAATGTGTACTGTCGCTCACCTTCTAGCCAATAGACTACAAAGGCATAGCTTGCCAGGATATTCACTTTCCTCCTGAGTGTGATTTATTTTTCATGTGTATCTGACGTTGCCTCTTCCTTGGATGTGGTTGGAACCTGCAGCATCTTATCAGCAAAAGGTTTGGCTCACTCTTGTATGTGACTAGCATTGTGCTTTCTTTGGGCCTTTTTAAAACTGCAACCTGAACCTGTTCTCCAAGCCTTTATTAACATGTGTTTTATGGTACAGGTGTAATAATTAATCCAAATGGTTAGCAGATGTGGCTGTCTATCTCTGGGCATATCAGTTCCTACACACCACCCCTTAATCAAGCAGTGCCCAAGCAATGCCAAAGTAAATGAAAGAAAATAAATTCCACCGAGATATTTATGAGGGCCACCTGGATAGGGAAATACCTTGGCCTTTGCTGGTCCCCTGCTCCAGGTGGCTACAAAAGACTGAAGTCCCTCGCTATATACGAGTCAAATCAATCTTGCAGGGAGCTGAAAATGAAAAGCTGTGCTTGGCTCCCTAGTTCAACAATAATGAAATTTTGTACATGTGCTCTAAGGAAGTCTTCCCATTTCACCTTATTTATTTGAAATTTCCCTTCTTTTTACCAGTGCTAGCACCTGATGGACTTCACATAATTCAGGTTGCTGGTTCCTGCCTCTGTTTCTGGCAAGCCAAAGCTAAGGATCTTCTTTGTGTTATCAGCTGGGCTCCGCGTGTTACTTTGCAAATCACGAAGGGAGATGCCAGATTTTTACATTCCTGCCATTTCCACATACCTTTTTCCAATTATTTATAGTCTTCACATGGGTAATTCCTGGCAGATTTTCATCACATTCAGCTTCTGCTGGGACAAAAGGCTTTGCCTGTGAAGGGGTGGTTGTTCCAGCTGCTTGAGGAAGAGCCCATTCCTGGTGGACACTGCAGCCTCAGCCTCCTTTACAGCATCATGGCAAAATGCACCTCCCACGCCATGGGAAACTTCCACACATCTGCTGCATCACATCCAGCTGCTGCACTCCAACAACCACCCTGAGAACACCATGGGTGAAAACCCAGGTGTCCTGGGCTACATCAAAAGCAGTGTGGCCAGCAGGCTGAGGTGGGTTATTCTACCTCTCTCCTTGGCACTTGTGAGAACATAACCGGGGTAGTGCATCCAGCTCTGTGGTCCTCAGCTCAGGAAAGACATAGACCTCAGGAAACACATGGAGCAAGTCCAGAGAGGAGCCACAAGGATGGTTAGAGGACTGGTGCCCCTGCCATGACAAGGGGGTTGGAACTAGATGATCTTGAAGTCCCCTCCAACCCCAAGTATTAGATGATTCCGTGGGGTGGGGTGATAGGTAGACCCCAGCTG
>VWZT01008561.1:0-69196 GCA_013397055.1 Pachycephala philippinensis | reverse complement strand
CCCCAAGCCACTATGTCACTCCCTCCTCATCTGGAAAGGGGAGAGAAAATGGAAGGTTCATGGACTGAGATAAGGACAGGGAGAGACCACCCATCAATTACCGTCACAGGGAAAACATACTTCATTTAGGGAATTTAGTTTAGTTTACTACTAATCAAATCAAAGTAGGATACCAAGAAATAAAACCAAATCTTAGAAACACCTTCTCCTCACACTCTTCCTTCTTCCCAGACTTTGTTTTACTTTTGGTTTTCTCCATCTCTTCCCTAAGAGCAGCTCAAGAAAATGGGGAGTAGGGATTGAGGTTATAGAATGCTAGAATGGTTGGAGCTGAAAGGGACCTTAAAGATCATTTAGTTCCAACCCCACTGCTGTGGGCAGGGACAGTTTCTACTACAACAGGCTGCTCAGAGCCCCCTCCAGCCTGATCTTGAACACTTTGAGGGATGGGGCAGCCACAACTTCTCATCCAGGGATGGGAAGTTCTCAACCTCTGTGGGCAGGTCAGTCCATCACACATTGTTCNAGCTGCATGCCAGACCCCCCCCCCCCCCCCCCCCAAGCCACTATGTCACTCCCTCCTCATCTGGAAAGGGGAGAGAAAATGGAAGGTTCATGGACTGAGATAAGGACAGGGAGAGACCACCCATCAATTACCGTCACAGGGAAAACATACTTCATTTAGGGAATTTAGTTTAGTTTACTACTAATCAAATCAAAGTAGGATACCAAGAAATAAAACCAAATCTTAGAAACACCTTCTCCTCACACTCTTCCTTCTTCCCAGACTTTGTTTTACTTTTGGTTTTCTCCATCTCTTCCCTAAGAGCAGCTCAAGAAAATGGGGAGTAGGGATTGAGGTTATAGAATGCTAGAATGGTTGGAGCTGAAAGGGACCTTAAAGATCATTTAGTTCCAACCCCACTGCTGTGGGCAGGGACAGTTTCTACTACAACAGGCTGCTCAGAGCCCCATCCAGCCTGATCTTGAACACTTTGAGGGATGGGGCAGCCACAACTTCTCATCCAGGGATGGGAAGTTCTCAACCTCTGTGGGCAGGTCAGTCCATCACACATTGTTCTCTACTTCTCCTTCTTCCTCAGGTGGAAGCCTCCTCACACTCTACCTCTGCTCCAGTGTGGGGTTCCTTTCATGGGAGACAGTCCTCCACAAACTTCTCCAGTGTGAGTCCTTCCTCAAGAGGTGCTCCTTATGGCTTAGGTTTTAACTTTTATATTTTTTCAGATCCTGTACTGCCTAGTGTGTAACTCCAAAACTTCATTTAGCCTGTTAGCTACTGTTCTCTCATGCTGGTTACACATAACAAACCTCTCTAGGTTTGCACTTCAAGGACAACTAGATTGTCCCAGGCCCTGAAATATGGAAACTAAAGCTTCTGAACAGAAGGGGGCGGGGGGGGCAGGGAGAAACTTGGGGTAATTACGTCATTAACTGAAGCTATAATTGGAGAATTAACTCTGATATGCAAATGGACCAAACTTACAGAAAACCCATGGAAAACCCATGAGCCAGTGTCCATCTTGGGTGTAGCCTCTTGACTCGCCAAGGTGTACCTTTGAAGGCCCTTCAAATAAATACCTGCTTTTATTCTCTTAATCTTGTCTAGCCTCTGTTTTCAGGTAGCCACTCCAAGGCATCACTCCAGCATGGGTTCTTTCCACAGGGTGCAGTCCCTTCAGGAACAGAATGCTCCAGCATATGTCTCCTTTGGGGTCCAGGTCCTACCAACAAACCTGGTCCAGTGGAGGCTCTTCTCTCCACTGGATTCTCTGTGAATGAGAAGCACTCAATGCTGGGAAAAAGCTGCGCATGGCAGAAGAAATCACCTGACATCCTTATTAATAGCTGTAAGTCCTTTTTATCCACATAACAAAAAAATTGACATTACCAGTGCAGCTAGTTCCACCACAGGCAATGCTCAGTCTTAACAGCTATAGTGCCAGACCTCATAGGTAAAATTGTGTGCCAAATGTAATATATAAATACATCAAAGCTGATAATGGGCATGTACCTTGCACTTTGAACATGTAAGCTCATTTCCTTATCAACAGATTCAGGAAAAGATTTCCTTTAGGTTGCTTTTTATTTATTTGGCAAGTTTTGCCTAATAAGCCTGTGTATTGACTGCTGCCATAGATGAAAAGATGAAACAGGTGGATCACTGGAGTGAAGCTTAATGCACTGACTATCCTAATGTAATTTAAATATTTATTGAAAACTTACAGGCAAACACAAGGGCTATTAAAACCTTTATCAGTTTGAACTATTACTGCTTAAAATTTCCCCACTATTCAGTCATGCTAGAGAAAAATTACGGAACAAAACCAAGTGCATAATAAATGATTAAATCCATGAGACCTACTAGCTATCAGCTTTCCATTAACCAGTCTGAAACTCTATGCCAAGAAGTGTCACAGTCTGCTTAGAACAGCAGTGGGGCCAGCCTCAACGAAATGGCAGCAGCAAAAAACTCCCAAACTATGCTGATTTCGTAACATATCTCCCCATATTTTCATCCCTGCTATGCAAGGTCTGAACATTGGAATGAATTGTCTTTGATAACATGGAGGTTAATAGCCCCAGGAATCTGGAGTCTTCTCTTTTCTTCTTAAAGAGGTTTTGGAATATGGATGTGCACAGAAGTGTATTAAATTATTTTAACTTGTTTATTTGCAACATGAGAACAGCATGAAGTAAACACCTGGGAAGTTTCAACCGGAAAAGTTCAGATGTTCTTTGGTTATGAAGGCACAAAAATAGCGTCTTTTTAGAACAAGCGCATTTAAAAAAAAAACAATTCAGAAAAGCCATATGTTGTGTAACATGAAAACTGACGTTTTTCTTGTGGCTTCCAAAAATATCCACTTCTGCACCGAGACTAATGCCTGTTACAGTTTAGCCAAAACAGGGTCAAAGCAGGTGGTTTAAGATTAAAGTCCCATATCGAGTTAACGGTGATATTTGATATCTGGTAAATACTCTCCAGGGCAAGTTGAATAAGAGCCCTTATTATACACAACAGATTGGAGTAAATAAAAAGTGCGAGACAAACAAAACATCCCCTCTCTGTAATGAAACGTTCCCTCCACCGCCCAGTCTCGAGGGAAGAAAAAGAAAAGGAAGACCAGCGGTCAGATGAAATACTTTATTGTGAAGGAAGCATGTGTCTGGCAGCTTCAGACATGCACATGAAAAGTAGACTGTTGGAACCAAAGGGTTTCTCCATATGTTGAACTCTGAGTCTCCCATTTCTTCCAGAAATGATTAGCTAAGGATATTTTCCACTTTTCAGTCAAAGAGAAAACAAAATACTGCAGGGAGATGTTAGATGTTCCACTGGGAAATGTACATCTTCTTATCTCTCTCTACAAGTATCCCTTCCAATTTTTCTTCTCCACCTGCCCCAGACCCTGGGCTGCTAAGCCAAGTTTCATGGGGATTATAGTTTCCTGAACCTTCCTGTTGATCATTTATAATTACTGGCATGAGATCGCCTTTTTTTTTTTCCTGTGCAACTTGCTCAGGAACCTGAGATTTGTTTAAAAGCTATGTCAGTGGCTCAGAAAACTCCTCAGCCAATTGTTTTAAAACTCCTGACTGCAGTGGGTATTTGTTCTTTGTCTTTAAGGACAAAGCATGGATGTTGGAGGTAAGACACTTGGCAGGAAAGCAATGTGTGCAGCTCAAACGAGGTCTGTCTATCCTATGTTGATGGTAGCATACACACAAGTCACACAGCTTCATCTAAATTTGTATCTTCACTCCATTCACTAAGCTGTCAGTATTGCCTCCCTTGCTTGTTCTTGCACTTCTGAGAAGAGGAGGAGGATGCCTGAAGATGTGGTTGGACACTTTGTTGGTTGCTGTCTTCCCATATTTCTACTTGTTCGGTTTTTTTTCTAGGCCTTGCTTTTGGTGTTTTTGCTCCCCATTAATTAATCTATGTGAAATGCACTTTGCAGAAAAGAGGAGAGGAGTGGTTCTGTCTCTGGTCACGGGACTCACCAGACTTGCTGGTCCTTAAGCACCAGTGCAGATGTTCCAGATTGTTGAAGCTTTGTGTTCTGCACGAAAGGTGGAAATTATGCAAAAACCCTCCTCGGCCAAAGGACCACAGTAAAAAGCCTTAAAGATGAAAGGGAGAATTTTGGACTTTGAAAACAGGGGCTGCAGATTCTGGCAATCTTTAAAAATGTAAAATATGTACATATCTGTGTAAAAGCTTTCTGACAACACTGCTTATAAAGGAGAAGGTAGCATGACTGAAATAAGCAGATGGCTGTCTAAAACTGGTAGGTAAAATAGTGGAGGCTGACACAGAGCTTCTGGAATCAAAAGTTGGTATGTTCAAAGTGGATTTATGTAAAAAAACCTTGTCCAAGCAGCCTGAGATACAGGGGAGATGAGGTTCTAAATATAGAGCATAAAGATTAGTATGTCAATAAAATAACCTTTAGTAAGGAATTTCATTTGGTGTCACTACGTGTTTTCACTCAGAAACTAGCCTAATAAAAATTAATGCAACTTCTGTTAAGTATTTTAAAAATTAAATGATAAATTTGAAATACTATAAATCTGGAATCTTTGTTAAATAACTGAGTTTTATCTGGAGCCCTGCATGGTTCAGTTTTCAGAATTAAACTACTTAGTCTTAGTATCAATGTCCAAGGAAAAAAAAAAAAACGCAGTTACCACTGAGAAAGACTGGATATGACATAAATATTATGGAGTGGGAGAAAAAAAAAAGGCAGGAAGATAAAATAGTGATGCAGACCAGATTGCCTGGTGAAACAGATGCAAGCAACATATTAGGAAGTAAAGGCATTCTTCTGAAAAAAAAAAAAGAACAAAGCCATACAGACAGAATATACTTTATGTGTACTCTGGATGGTACTTGGGACCACGGCGGCCACACAATCCACTAAAGGTTCCCTGAAGACCTGTGGAAAGGATTCCAGAGGTGAACTAGAAATGAGAAAATAGAATGCAGGTATGGTATTTGGTGACAATGTGGCCATAACATCTCTATTCACTGGTGTCCACAATCCAAGCTGGACAATGAATAGCAGAAAAAGTCTCATAGGAGAATCTAGAGGATGGTTAAAAGGCTGGAAAACTTGCACCAGAGCAGAAGACTACAAAAGAGCTCACTTTCTTGAAGAATTTTATAAAGATGACTTTCCATATGTCTACACATTGAGAACTTTTTTTTGTTTTGTTTGGGTTTGGGGTTTTTTATCTGTTGGATAAAGACATCAGAGCATCCAATGTATGGAAATACAAATATGGTAACTTCAGACCAGAAATAAGACATGCATGTTTTCACCAGAGAGGGACAGCTAATCATCAGAGGAATACATGTGGTGGCTATACAAGGTGCTCTATCACCGGCAATTTGAAAATAAAGATTGACTGTTTCTCTTAAAGATATGTGCCTTACTTCCAAAAGGAAGTAATTCAGGGGAGTAGTGGTCTGGCCTGTGCTCTCCTGGAGGTCAGGATCGACGTGCAGGCTGTTCTCCTCTGGCTTTATAAACCTTGAATCTGTTTCTTAATTCTTTCACAGGGAGGTCTATTCTTTTGGGCTTTGCTTTTCCTATTGAATTGAAATTAGACATGATTGCATTTGTAGCATTAATTCTCCCAGACAACCAATAAATCAGACACATATTTTGCCTGGGATGTTTAGTTCACTTTAGCCACAAAAAAACTAAGGAGGAACTTGGACTGGAACATGGGTATTACAAAGGGAGGAAGAGATAGCTTTATGGGCTGTGATGAGATGACCTCATCCAACATTGCCTTCCTTAGATGTCAAAACCCTAATTGTTTGGGATTGTTGTTCTCTATTTGTTGTTTGCTTGTTTTCTTCTAATTGAGGCTAAACTTAAAAACAGAGTGAAAATTCACAATGGAGCCAAACAGAGCGAAAAGTCACAATGGAGCCAAAGCAGGATGAGCATTCTTTTTTTTTTTCCCCTGGAATTATCCCAGGATTTTAACTTCAAGTGGGTTTAATCTAAGGACTCCAACCTCCCTGTAGCCACATGTTGAATCAATTGAAAAGCAACCAACAGGTAAATATCTCTAGCATGGCTCTGCTAATAATGTAGCAGACCTTTAGCAGAAGAGGAAACCCTTTTGACCCCTCTTGTGAAAGCTTTTCTGTGGCCTCGAGTTTGGTTGATTTTTTTGTTAAACTGTCATTACAAATGCAAGAAGCAGACACCTGCAAGAAGCTGATAACTCTACATACATCAACAAGGAGGGAAAGCAGAGGCAAATAGGTTTTATTTGGCTTTAACGGAGCACCAGGGAGAAGTACACAGAGAGATTGACCGACAAGGGCTTCAGTAGAAACCCGTCAGCTCGTAATGTGAGAAAGTGCTTGCAAATGAATAAAAAGCCCGTGGCCCTTTCCAAAACTAGGATGCTTTGCCTGAAATACTCTACTTTTCCCCCATTGTTTCCTACCCTCCTGTGTTGAGGTCTAACCACAGAACAAGGCACCACTGAGCTGCACTGCCATTCTGCGTATCCATCTGGAACGTGTCAAGCCTTGGCAGCTTGCCCCTATGCAAAACTCTAAAAAGGGAAGGAGGTAACTGTTATGTATTTTTAAAACAAAAAAAATTCTCCTGTGGAGTACAGTCCTATCAGGATTTGCATTCTGTAAAGAGACAGGCTGCGTTCAGCACATAACTAGGGAGCTCCCAAGAAACCATGAATATTTGAAGAGTGTCAGAAGAAGGTATCAGAAGCTGAGAAGATAACCTGCTCCTTATGAGGCAAAGAATAAATGCATTAGGGTTATTGGAGACATCCTTTCTCAATTTAGACATAAAACACTTCTCCTGCCTACTTCCGGGCAAAAATTATTCATGAATGATGTCATTTTTGCACATCAGACAATTAAAGAAATTGTGAAGAATTTTGTTCCTACTGCTTGAAAATGTCTAGCCCTAGAAAAAAGTGAAGCCATTGAAGATTTTACAGAGCTATTTGCTAAAATTAAAATGTTAACCCCAGTTCTCGGACAAATTTTGCCTCTGGTGCTGCCTCATGTTCTAACTTTACTCCTATAGGACTGGGGATCTTTCACTCCCTTACTCTGTTTTAAAGGGCTATGGTGTTTCATTCAAAACCACCTTATGCTTCTAACAATTGAGAAGCATGTCCTTCAGGAGATGCAGGCAGTACCTGTGTTGTTTAACATATATGCTGTAATTTTTATTTATGCATACTATAAAATTTACATTGTGGCTGTTGTACGTATCTTCTGTAAATCTTCTTCTGCTTAACAGAAGCCTGTAGGTTTATCTCATGTCCAAAGTCATATGGGAAATGACAGTTTCATTGTTTCAGGAATGGATAAGCTCAGGACTTAGAGGACATACATCTAAGAGAGCAATTTTTTTACCTTTTTTTTACCTTTTGTGCCTTGATTCATCTTGGTAGTGGAAGAAAAAGTGCTTCACATGTGTTTAGATTTTTTTTAGTTGCTTGAGTTCCCTTGTTTCCCCGTGCTGCTGCAATTCCATTTCTTCACCAGGATTTACCACAACCTTAAAAGTCAGAGATATCTAAGAGGCAGTACATATACAGAATTTTAATGTATGAATATTGAGAAGTGGGATTCTGTTCTCGCAGATTACCACAGCTGCATAAGAATATTAATTTAGCACACATTAAAAATAATTTCTACAATGCCCCTAAGCATCTCTACAGCTGCCCTTGGTTTCCATAGAACATCAGAAGAAATAAGGACTCTGTGAGTTGATCACACTTCACAGGTACTCTCTATCTGGGGGAACTTTTCAGGGAAAAAAAAACCAAAACATTTATCATCTTAGCATTTTTTATGCGTAGAAAGTTACACAAAAAGAAGTCTATCAATTACAAAAGGGGCTGAGGTAATGATTTCACATTTTATTCTAATTCCTGTTTTTAGGGGAGTTAGAATTACAGCTCTTGAGTCTGTGAGAAGACGCTCAGATTCACAAGACCACAGCAGTCTTTGAATCTTAAATTCTTTTGTTTGTTTCTTTCTTTTATTAAAACAAAAATATGTTGGAAAGTGTCATTATATTATTGATGACAGTGAAGTTATGGCATTTTTAACCAGCTGAGGTTTTGCTCCACAGTGGTTTTAGTAGTACAGTAAGTGATGTATTGTGCCAGGGTACAGTGACTATTGTTCTGTTTCTATGAAGGAAAAAGAGATTTTTGAGCCCCAAAGATTAAGACATGTATCACCTTCTCTTGTGGCTCAATGTCCCTCCAAGGTTTTACCATCAGTCATGGGCTCGTTATGTTGAGCTGCACTCATTACCCAAATGATGCCATCCTCCCATCCCATCCCATCCCATCCCATCCCATCCCATCCCATCCCATCCCCTGACCATTGACCAATGTTTGAAATCTGTTTCTAGAAGGTAAGCTGGTGTATTTTTGTATTTCCATGAAAACTGTTGTGGTATTTTCCATTGCTCAGCACCCCCCAAAAATCATACAAGGTAAATTGACAACTATTACTCTAAAAACTGTGGGGGCATATGATGAAACTGGTAGCACACAGTTCTAAAACAAATGAAAGTACATGCATTTTTAACACAATGGATACAAGCTTCTGGCATGCATTGCCACAGGAGGTTGTAGGGACAGACAGAAATCAGGATTTAGGCAAATTTGTGTATAGTGAGTCCATAAAATGGACTAACGGGGCTAGTAAGGGATGTACTCATTAGCATCCTTAATTCAGTGATGGTGTGTCCTGAGGACCACAGGCAGTGGTTAGGTTTGTGTCTTACCTCAGAACTGCACATCCTGTTGCCACTGCCGTGATCAGCTACAAAGTCAGCTTTGCTGAGGGCTAGATGGACCTCAGCTCTGGCCTCACAGGCAAGAATTTTCTCCATCCAGTCTGTGGACTCAGAATTTATTTCATCCAACCTTTAATATGGAAAACTGAAATTTCCCTGGTTTTTTTGGTGGTTTTTTTTGGTGGGTGTTTTTTTTTTTTTTGTTTTTTTTTTTTTTTTTTTTTTTTTTTTTTTTTTTTTTTTTTTTTTGTGTTTTTTTTTTTTTTTTTTTTTTTTGGTGTTACTGTGAACAGCTCAATATTTTATGTTTTCAACAAAAGGTGAGGGGAGCCTGTGAGCTGTCTGCTGTCAGGATGGAGAAGACATAGAGAAGACATAGAGAAGAGCCAGGGCTCTCAAGGATGTCTGCTGACTGTGAAAGTAGTGCAGCTAAAAGACTTATGACTATGACAAGTTGGAACAAGGAGGAGAAGTAAAGGTTTGTCTGCTGCTTTCAGAGGTCTCTGGAGCTCTTTGCCGCTCTGTGTCAGCTGAGGCTTACATATCCATGTCTATGGAAGAAAGGGATACAATGGTTTTGTTTTCAGAATGTCATTCTGAAAGTGATAAAAATTTCTGTTTGTTAGAGTGCTTTCTATTCTGTTCCTATTCTTTTTTAAATTTTCTATCTGCTGGCTGTTATGTCAAAGCTGCAAATCAGGTCAGAGAAGAAGCTTCACAAATAGCTCCCACAGTGTGAATTCAAGTTTGCAAAGACCTTTTTTCTTTTTTACTGTTGTTATTCTCATAAGTGAAAGGCAAGTCTGAAAGTCTAAAAGACTGGATAATATTACAATGTTCAGATTAATTTCACTTTTATAATTTTTATGGATTTGCACCATATTGTTTGTCAGTTAGTGGAAATAGATCAACTTTCTCCCAATTTGGAAAGATAATTTCCTTTCCTCTTTAAGAAAAGCAAAACCAATTGCATTTTCTTTGATAACCCAGCCAAGTGGTCTTGTCTTCCTGTAAGACTCTCCTTGTTTAAGTGTTTATGCCTATTTGTTGTACATGCTTTTGCACAAGTGGCCAAATGTTAGTTCTTTATCACCAGCATAATGCAGCGAGTAAAATCTGTGATTTTAGGGCTGGGATCTTTTGCATCAGTAACAGATTTAAGGATTGAAAAGGAACATCTGAAGGGCAAGGAACAGGAACTGCTCCTCTCTGATAACTTCTTCTGCACCCACTTGGAGGAATGGATGTCAGGGCAGCACTTAAAGTATGCTTTTGTCCTGAATAGCATCCGTGTAAAGAGTGCTCACACAGATCTTATTCCTCTGTGTGTCAGAGCTGTACATGCTCAATTCAGATGCACCTTTTATGGTGAGGTTTCATCCTTGCTTCCAAGCAGTGCCAGCACAGCCAAGAGAGCAGCACTTGGAGCTGGCTTCTGTAAAGGCAGCAGCTGAAATCCTTTTGGTGGCACTTCATCTGCCCCCAGCTGCTCATAGGACTGCGGATGTGTCCCCGAGGGCACAGCTGCTGTGCTCTCTCAGGCACCCTGGTGCGTGAAAACCAGTGAGCGGGGACGAATAAAGCCTAGACTGCAGCCTTGCAGGGTGCTCTGGAAGGACAGTGGCATTTTCCTGGTGCTGAGTGATAGGATCCAGCAGTATCTGCAGCTCTGCAGCACCATGGAAGTGTGCAGGGGCGCAGGGTGGAGAAAAGAGTCCTGGGTGTCCCTGCTGCAGGGTGAGTGCTCAGGCTTTGGTCTCTTGTGCTCTGGAAGAGGTTTGCTGACCCTGTGACACTCAGCTCAGTGTGTCACACACCTTCTGCTGGGAGCAGGACCTGGGACAAGGGGAAGCTTTGGGGCCATACAGTACACCGCTTTGGCAGCCTGCACTTTCTTTTTTAACAATATGAATTAGTAGTTGTTATTAGCATAAAATCACCAGTTAAAACACTCTCAGCTCATTTTTTAACAGTGGAGCTAATTGCCCTTAAGTGCCTGAGCTCCAGCAAAACGAAATGGCACCTTTGTGCAGAAACCCCCAGTGTTTCCCTGGTACATCCATAACGACCTTTAAAATAAGCCGTTACAATTCTGACATGGTACCAGCCTGACACCTTGGGCTGGGATTTAATTTTGAGTTATAGCAGCGTTAGGAAAACATATGATGTGGCCGTTTGTTTGCAGAAAGAAGGGGGAAAAAATCATAAAACCCTCTCTTTTTATGAGCTGTCGCTTGATTCGTTCCTGGAGCCCCAAGTAGCAAGCGTCTAAATCAATGCACACAGCTGTTCTTGCTTCTTGGAGCCCAGCAGGTGTACTGCCCAATGTGCCTGCCATGTCCCCCCACTCACATAACAAATAATAACGTCTTACACACACCAGCCATCCATCACAGTTATGGCCAGTCCTGGTGAGGCCGCTGTTCTCAGGGTAGCGTGGAGATTATTTTTTTTTTCTCTTTTTTTCTTTTTTTTTTTTTTTCACTGTAGAAATACCCTGCCCGTGGATTATTAGTCACACTTTCTGGAGTCCTTTAATTGAATAACCTTTGGCACTTGTGGCAAAGGAAAAAAAAAAGGAAAAACAACAAAAAAAAATCAACCCCAAACCCCCCACACCACAGTGTTTATTTGTGTTAAAAAACAATAGGCATATTGTGACTGGCGAAATCAATTAGTCTTCCTCTGCAGTAAGGGCCCACATCTGGTGTGATTTAAGTTAATGTAAGGGAAGGGCCGCAGAGGCCCGAAGACCCCGAATTCTCATTTCAACAGGTGACAGAGAAGGCATAAAAGGCTAATATATACTACAAGTGCGGAGGCGAGGCTATAAATACTGGAAGGTTTACTTAGGAGGTAAAACAAAGCTAACCAATAATGCAAAAATAAATACCTTCCTGAGACAGGCTGTCACCTGGCATGTGCGGAGGCAGGAGGAGGTGATGGGGGAGGGACAGGAACAGCTTGGGAGGCACGGGGCTCTGGGCAGCATGAAGGAGCTTGGCTTTCTCTTTTGCTTGGGACACCTTCCCTCCAGGGGGAAGATAACAGCAGGAGAAAGACAACAGAGTGTTTGTTCAGCTCCTGCATGATTTACCTCGCTGGGGTCTAAAGGGGCTTGTGAGATCCCCTGGCTCTGCCCGCATCTGCCAGGGACCCAGGTAATTCCTGCCAGCCTATTTTAATTTGATTCTGTCACTTCAGGTGTCCTGTTCGTTTTATCTCACTTGTGCTACAGTGACACAACAACACAGCACTTCTCAAGAATGGTTGTGTGCGTACTGAGCACTGGTGCGCATCACTGAGAGGCAAAGAGTATCAGAGTATCAGATAAAATAGATTTTTTAAAACTTTTTTTTAGCAAACTGACTTTTCAGAGTTCTGGTTGGATCGATAAGCCATCCAACTCCCCAAGCCTGGTTCTCTATGGATTTGTATCCTACATTCCTATAGTTCTTCTCTTATTCTGCTGTTGCCCAAAGCCAGCTCCCTTGGCAGTACCTCCAGTCCTCCTGGCTTCTCCTAGACTGCCCCCTATTCTCTCCATCTGACCACAATACTCCAAGCTCCTTTCTGTACCTTTCCATCACTGAAAACACCAGTATGTCCCTTTCTCCATTCTTCAGCTGTCCATTTGTGTAAAATTTTAAGGAACTTAGCTCAGAGCCATTCAGCTTTCCCTCAGATTTGGTTGATCTCGTCCTTAAGGTTCAGCAGGTCTTGGGGAAGGGACTGACCTGTTCAAGAGGATGGATGCTGCAACCATAAATGCTTTTCACTTTGCAAAGTAGACTGAAGGGTGTTCTGTAAACATCATGTGTGGCTTTGTAAATACACATTTCTGCACAATTCATATGAGGCCAGAACATTCAAAGTGATGATTTTGGCCACTTCTCTCCAATACATTTCTGTAGTGCTTGGACCATTTGCTGGTGTCTCGCTGTGCATCCTGGGCCAGTCACTCCCCTAATCCTGGCACAGTTGGAAATTGAGACTCTTTTAGCTGGGAAGCCACCCCCAGGGTGGGTGCACACAAAGAGAGCAGAGACTAAAGAGCCAGCTGAGGAGTGTCAGGACCCTTGTATTTGCCTGGCAAGGGAAGAAGGCAGAGTGCTTGTGGAGCACCACCCTCCTCTCTCTAGCCCTGCTGTATCTGTACAACAGCATAATAGATTGACTGGATTTGATATATGAGGGGAAATGCCCTTAACAAAAAGATGCTATTATTATAATTATTGTTCCTGAGCTTTTGATACCCCCTTATTAACAGACACCTAGGAGGAGGAAACATGTGTATCATGCGGTCACTGAGTATAAAGACTACTGAGAAAACACATCCTCAGTTTGAATCAGTGTTACTTTGTAGTGGGGATGTGTTTTGGTTCACTAACCCCAGTCACTTGTCCAAGTTGGAAATTCAATGATTTCATTTTAATTTCTTCACAGCAGTGATAAAGTCAGCCTGCAGCCACAGTCTTCATTGCCCTCCTTACAGAGACTGTAGGCAGGTACTGGGACTTGAAATAATATCATGATGATAATAAAGGGTTTTGTTGTGTTGGGGTTTTTTTTCACATCAGTTTCCAACAGCTGGTTGCCAGTTGCCCTCTGACACAGACACATAAAAGGGAAGTAGTGAGTCCTTTACCAGCAGGGATCACTGGAAGAAATGCAGCCCTCATAAATCAAGCCAGCACTGTTACATAGCTTTAGTACAATGAAGTGCACATGTGCAAGGGTGACTGAAGAGGGACCCCACTCACTGGCTGGGAGCAAACAGAGCATGGTCTCAGGGAAGGGGTATTCCTGCCACCATGGCAAGCAGCAGGGAGGATAGACTTTGGATAGGGCAAGAGTCCTGATGGCAGTACTCAGAGGAGAAGGTTCTCAGGGGATTTCAAGTCTTTTGCCAGTTAGCAAGACACAGCAGTGGAGTTCCTACTCTCCCCATAGAGGTGTAGATTGCTACTTGACACACCTTCATGGCAGGATGGGAAATACCTTTCATTTGCTTCAATATATCCCCTTGCTTTTACTCAGGCCCACATAAGTCACCTTTAGTAATGATACTTTCTCCCTATAATCCTTGAAGCCTTGGACAGATTACTGGTGTCATCTTGTCACTGCGGCAGAATGAACCAGACATGTTTCTTCTTTCAGTCTTCCTTCAGTTGATTCATCAGCCTTAAAACCAGTCCTGAACATAACACTGCACAGAACTAGCCAGAGAATTTCAGCCCTAACTTCTGCACTGAGCTGGATGACTTGAGCCTCAACTAGGCTAAAGATGCCCATCATTCCCTGAACAAAGAAATCACAAACATTATTCCAGGAGTAGGGAATCATACAGAGCTGGGCTGGGCAGACCTTGTAGGTATAACATTTCCTATAGTTCAGCTTATGCATTCCGTTTCATGCTTCTTGCCTGTTTCTTGAGTTTAAATGTCCCCTAGTAAAGACAGAAGCTGGGAAGAGACATTCACCTCAAGAGGAAATGATTCAGGTGTTTTACCAGGTGACTTCTTCCATGAATACCATTTGATTCTCCCACATCAACCTCTCAGTGAGACAGAAGTGTGTGTCATAAGGTTCAAGGGTGCCCACTACATGGTGGAGGGATCATTCTGGCTTACTCATCTAGAGTAAGCAGCTACCACCAGTTTACCCCATACCCAGGGGACCATCCAAGGCAGTCCCTGAGCAGGTTGAATTATTTAGGTGCTCCACCTCTGATCCGTGCCATACATTTTTGAAAGAAACACAGCAGTAACCTAAAGACTTTGGGAGCTGAGAGTCTTCCACAGCTTATGCTCCTTCCAAAGGTTAAATATTGTGTGTTCCCCCTGGCTTAAATTCAAGTTACATTTGCTGGATTTTTTCATTTGCTGGGTTAATTAATATCAGACACCTTCTCCCAGATATACACTGTTTGAAGCCCTTGAATGATTAATTCCCCCTGTCAGGGAGAGAGGTTGAATTTAACAGGGAAGGTTTTAAGTGTGTAGATCAGTTATACAAGGAACTCTTCATTGATCCAGTCAATGCAATTGACAGGGGTGACACCACAGACTTTATCAGCACAATGTTGTGGAGACCTCCATTTGGGATAAGAGTTTAAGGTTTCACACAGCCAGCAGTTGCAGATCAATAGCATTTCAAAACAAGTGTTTTCATTTATTTTCATCACAAAATGTATTATCAAATATTGCTGTAGGTGGACCCCACACAAGCAACCCCACAGCCACTCACTGACCCCCACTTCCATGAAGAAAGTTAACTGCATCCCAGCCAGACACAGCTCAAATATGAAGTTCCACCTTTGACACGTGATCTCTCCGTCTCTCCACCTGGTGCAGATGGCAGAAAGAGCTCACATAGTCTTTATGTGGGTGTGGAAGTGCATGGAAGATCAGAGACCTCACCTCTCTAAGGAGCACACTGTGAAAATGGGATTAGGAGAATTCACTCAATTCCAGCTTTCCTAATTTTAAATATTCTCAAAATTGACAAGAAAGCAGAGAAGAGTTGTAACAGTTGTCTGAGTGCTATGGAAACTTCAGTTATAGGAAAAGTGGAGAAACTTTGAGATTCCATTGCTCTCTTCTGTTGAATAGACCAGTCAGAGGTGAGTGTGATACACTGTGGAAATTCTTCCATGGAAAGAAAACGAACAATAAATACTTTAGGGGTTTTCCTTCATCATAGTAAGGCTTAATTAGTGCTCATGACAGAAAGATAAAGCCAGAGAAATCCAAACTGAAAATAGACACACATTTTGATAATAAAGTCACTGGAAATTACCAGGAACAATGTTGGAAGTCTCTGTCTCTTCCTATCTTCATATATATGTATTAATAAAAACACAAAGGGTTGGATTTCAAGGTCTCCTGCCATGTCTCAAGCGAAAGGATGAGACAAAATAGCCTTAAATTGTGCCAAGGGAGGTTCAGATTAAATACTAGAAAAAAAATTCACTGAAAGAGTGGGTAGGCATTGGAATGGGCTGCCCAGGGAGGTGGTGGAGTCACCACCTCTGGAAGCATTTAAGAGGTGTCTGGATGTGGCACTTGGGGATATGGTTTCGAGGTGATTTTGGTGCTTCTGCGTGGAGGGTTGGACCAGATTATCTTCAAGGTCTCTTCCAATCTTGATGTTTCTGTGATTCTGTTACTCTGTCTTGTGGTAACCATGAGAACTGATTAGATGTCTGAATGCTCTTTAGTTTTCTGAGGCTGGGAATTGAATAATCTCTTAACTTTATTTTGATAAACTACATTTACTATAGCTTTTTTCAGTAAGGCATATTGGAATAGACATATTACAAGATGTTGGAATACCTTACCTATGAATTGCTGCTCTCTTCTCGAGGTCTGTAATATTAGTGAGTTCAGACAGATTCATTGTATCAGTACAGATGCCGTGTGGATGCTCTCAGGTTTTCCAGTGGTCTTTTGAATGGGGACACCAGAAACTTTCCATGCCTCTGTGTAACACAATGGTTTATCATTCCTCATAAAGCCTTGCAGACCAGCCCCTCTCGTCCACTTAATGTTACAGGTATATTAATTGCTAATTTAATTTTCTCGTTAGTCTTTTCTGTCCACTTATAAAGCCTCACCAGGTTTTTGGGCTTGTGCTCTCACCTCAATGTCACCAAAAATCTTTCCTAATGAAATAAATGACATTTCTTAAAAGTCAGGATGTCATTCACTGCAAAGCTCTCAAAAAATCCAGACTCGGTGGGCCATGCATTTTGTCTTCATGACTTAGAGCTCCTGGATGTTTTCCCTTCTGTGTTCTGTTCGAGTTCAGGTGCATTCATGGATTTGTAGAGTATGATATATTTTGTTTGCTTTGTCCATACTGTCTCCTTTTCAGAATGAGCTCTGAGTAATTACTTCATGCAAGCATGTGAGGTACAGTTTAAATAGGTGCCAAATACTTTCAAACTAAATCTGTAACAAATGCCTGTGCATGTGTGTGCCCTGGGTTAAGCATTTAAAGGAATGAAAAGTTGCTGTACAACTAGATGATGGAAAATGACTGGAAAGGTTCAACAGACTGTGGGACTGCATCATAGGAGGGAGGTTTGCTGGCATGTTTGCAGATGCTTTTTTCCCAGTTCAGCCATCTGTAACATAAATACTGCTGGAATATATTTCATACTGTTTGATAAAAATGTGTGTTGACTCATTTATCTTAAAGCAATGTTTGTGAACAAATACTAAATAGTTTTGTGTATAATTTAAAATAAAAATATAAAGTGAACAAATAGAAAAAAAATCTCCTAACCCAGTTAGCAAAATGAAAAGTCACTGAAGTAAAATTTTTCAAATATGAACAACTTCCTCTTCAAAAACATAGCTAGCAAAGTACATCAATAAACTATCCTTGGGATCTTTGCCTTTGGCTTGCCATGAAGTTGTATTATCTTAAAAACCAATTTCAGGAAAAGGAATGAGTACGGGTCCCATCCTTTGGTTTGTCAGTGTGTGTGAATGTAAAGCTGTGCCTATTTTAAGAGTAATCACCCTCTTTCCAGAGAACAGCATGTGGCTTCAAAACCTAATGCAAGCCTGCACGAGAGTCTATAACTAGCAGGAGCACCTTTTTGTTTTTATTTTGATTTAACTTGGGCTACATGCATGCTTTTCCAATTACTATCCCCCAAGAGATGCTGACAGCAGTGGTTTGGAAGGTCCCAAGGTAAAACTGCCTGTGTCAGGAGCGCTGAGCTCTAGGTGTGGATGATCACACTGTAACCCTGTGTTCCATGCAGGTGGCAGTCTGCAGTGTAGGAGACTGTACGCTGTTATTTAATCCTTCTTCTTCCATGTCTCCTCCAGCATGGGAGGGTTGCAAAGTGGTGAGGGCAGAACCCTGGCAAGGCATCCTCCCTCCTGCACACTGCAATTGACAGCTCCACAGAGCCATCAGGTGTGACACTGAGCAGGTTTCTCACCTTCTCCTGCTGCTGCTGGCAGCACATCAGACTACCCCTCACTCCACACTGGCACAAATTGCTCTAGCAGTGTTTCATCAGTGATGCACGAAGCACGAGGCACTCCAAGGGGTTTGCAGACATTAATCAACTGACAGTGATTTGTAGCACTTAAGATGGAATATGATCATAAGAAGTGCCTCCATTTACTTATCTATAAATTACCTACAGCCATCCCCTGTCTTTCCACATCACGGTGACGGTGTGCAGTTAATTGATTCATGGGGGTAAAGAGCTTTCAGACCACCCGATGAAAGATGTTACAGAAGTAAGTGGTGGTGAGCAGGAGTGGTGTTTTGGCAGTGTGTTCCATGCCGTGGGGATGGTGTAAATGAGGTATTTGCTTCGCATTCTTGGGCTCCCTTCGTGTGTGGTGCAGGGAAAGCGGTCACCCTCCGTGAAAGCAGGTTTTATGTTGTGTGACATAAACACTAGGGACCACTCTATGTGCTGGGACACATGATACAGCTGACTTGCGGGCAAAATAATATAACACACACCTCTCTGCCACGTCGGGATAAATCCCAGAGTGCACCTCTCAGAACAAGCATATCCTGTCGTGAAATGTCAAGCAATCAACATCAATAAATAATGAGTTGAAAACAGTGAGGTGGCGTAAAACTGCACAGTCGTGCTTGGGAAGGTAAGGAAGCTGATTAAGTGTTATTTCCTGATCTGTAAATCATCAATTCCAAACTTCTTTGTGTGTTGTCTATAAAATATTGGCTGTGGGCCTTTTGTTATAAAAAGGTAACTATTTTTTATAGCAGCCCCGTAAATAGTAATTAACGTGCCACAAACTGAACAACATTCTGCTGTAAAAAAATGGGGAAATGCTGTGCCTATTTTTCAAGAGACCTGCATTTGTGCCTGGGTAGGGATGAATACTTGCTTGCCCCTGTTTGGGTGGGTAGGTGCACATGCACTGCTATGCTGGAAAACTCAAGTCCCTTGATTCTGTCCTACCTTAGAAACATCCCTGACATGGACTGGGAGGGAGCAGCGATCTGAAGTCCACGGTCTCTTTTTGGTGTCTGCTCCATCAGAAGAGGCAGAAAGGAGTGATGAAGTAGGTGATTACTGAATACAGCATTTTTCTTTCCAGCCTCTATCACTTAATGTTTAGCTTATGCCCTGAAACATGAGAAGGACTTAGATCTTGTCTCAAAGCATTTTTGCCGAGTCTATCTAATAAAACTGTGTATGCCCTCATTATCCATATAAATGCCTAATCCCTTTCTGAACAGCAACAAACTGTTGACCTCAGTGGTACAGTGAATCCCACAGGTTCAGCATTCCTACTTAAAAAGAAGACAACTGACTAAAACCAGCTCCCTATCTTTTCCCCCTACTTCCTCAGTTTTAAACTAATAATTTTATGGGTGTAGGCAGTGTCCCTTGTTCCCTAAGGAGTGGGTAGGTGGGCATGTCAAATTTATTGTATGTTACACACTCTGCACATGGACCATGGCAGGATCTGGAGCTGGGAGGACGGGGAGGGTTGTGCAGCCCAGCCAGACCCATGTTAGATGACCTGGAGTATGTGCACAGCTCCAGGAGGTGTTAATGACCTGCAGCAACAACGACCCTGCTCCTTTTGCCCCCCATTGCCTTCCCTTAGAATATTTGAACCTGGCCACATAAATGCTGAGAGCAGAGACCTTCAGATGCTCCTGTTGGCAGCTGCAGCTTCCTGTCACAGTGATGGAGCTGAGCATAGAGCACCCACCTCAGCTTTTTCTGCCTTATGCCTGCCTGCACTGCTTCAAGAGAGTAAGGAGGTAGCTGGGCTGCTAAATGATTACCCTGGGTTCTGGATCTGACTTTCTGTGAGCCTTTCCTGATGCAACTGCTTCACCTTGTGTGTTTAAGGTTCTGATCCCACAAGTGTTCTGATGGGAGGGGGCACACAGGGTCCTCTGATGGGACATGGAGCAAAAGGTGCAAAACTCTCAAATGCAGTGAGCATGGCAGAACGTTGAAACAAGGAGTAATGGAACAAACAAGGGTTTCAGTGAGGTGGGGAGAACAGCAAGGGAAACTAACTCTGGTAGAGAAGAAGGACTGTTTGTTAGAAGATGCAAGGTCATGATTCTCCTGTGCAAAGGAGCCTATGACCCTTCTGTCCCCCTCTGTGCCACACTGTGCCCCCTGTGTTCGCCCTTACTTTCACAAACATTCTTGTCTCCACTGTGGATTAGGGCCAGTCACACCATCTTTGGGTCAGATTATGTTATAGACATTCACACAATGAGCACAGTGTGCTCTGATTCCACTCTGCCAGGGATGCTGCTCGGCACCTTGGACCTGTTATTGTGGTAACTGCTGTCTACAGTTCCACAAGGTACAGGATTTCAAATTTTGCTGAACTTTTTGTAGGATCCGAACTATGGTACTTCAAATCACTCATCTTTAAAGCCATATTTTTAAGTAGAAAACTGAGTAACATCCTCAATCAAAAATATATAAAGGCACATAGTGATTTATTGATGATTAAAAATAGTTTCCTGCCCCCTAAAGCGTGGGACCACTCCACAACCACTGAATTGCTATTGAAGTCAACAAGCAGCATAAAAATGCAACAGCAAAATCCTAATATGCATAAAAATCTACTTTGGCCACTAAGGCCCGGTGTCCAAAAGTGCTCACTAGCTCTCTGCTATTGACTGCAGTGGGAGTGGTAGTCAGGATCCCAAGTACCTACCAGGAACTTAGCCCACGTGACAAGATAATGCCTCTTTGTAACTCTCCAGCCTGATTTATCCACTTCTGACGGGGTTCTGTGAGCAAGGCCTGGTTAAGAAATATGAACTTGTTAAACCTTGCTGAAAGGTTTGGGGAAAGGCTGCAATCTCCAGTGAGCAAAGTGCATCTCTCCCAGAGCAGGCTGCATGCTGGGGCCATTCATCACAAGCCACGGGGAGGGGTCTGGCAGGGAACAAATGATTTGGTTTTGCCATTGAAGAGACAGTTTCCCCTTAGAACATATGGAAGACAGATTACACAGCCCCGTCCTAATGTGAATGGAGCTCAGATGGGGAGAATGCATGGGCGAGAGAGGGACATCAAGGAACCAATATCATCTGACACCTGTTTTCTGTTTCCAATATGCAGACCTGCGCCTGGCTGCCCCTGGAAGTGTCTTCCTCTGCTTGAAGTTCAGTTCTCCCTGCAGATACATCAAACTGTGTCCTAAACACCAGGGTCTTTCATCTTGCATGACCGGTGGCAGAAACTAATGGAGGAGGCCGGCCCTCCCCACCACACCTCCATCTTTCTGCCCGCCCCTAGCAGGCTTGCCAGGTTTTCAAACTTGGACACAAAATTTGACAAATTTGGACACAGAAAGTGTTGGCAGGATGCCAGGGTAACTGGTTGGGTACGTAATGGTAAGGATGGTGGGAAAATGCTTCTCCAAACACCATATCTTCTTCCACCACAAGCCTGGTTCTTCACCTTTATTTTTTCATTTCCCAACACACAGGAACCAGCTAGAACCAACCCTAACAAAGCACTGCCAGTATGTTTTTTTATGAGAAACATATGTGCCATAAACAAGCCAGCTAAGGGGAAGTAAGGAGAATCTAAGTTAAAATATAGAATCATCCTTAAATAAGCAAAGCAGCTCACAAAGCTGCTCACAAAGCAATATTACAAAACTAATATGCAAATTGCAATGAGAAAATAGAGAAAGAAAAGGAAAGAAAAAAAAAGGAAAGGAAAAAAGTGATCCATGTTAATAAGTTCCTTAAGGGGAAGACAAAGTGTAGAATAAATGCCTCTTCAGAACACAGTCTTTCCTGGGGAAAATTTCATCATGTTGTGCAAAAGAGAAAAAATTTGATTTATTAAGACTGTATGAAAGTAGAAGGAAATATATATAGCAAAGTTATGTAGAGCAAAATATGCAGAGAGAGAAACCAAGCAAAAATAATTGTTGTTTAGGATTTCTGTGACAAAAAAAGTGATGACAACATGCAGTATTACCTGCCTGCCCTGTGTTGGGTGGTGCCTTGACCTGCAGCCCATTTGGTGAGAAGTTCAGATGAAGGAAGTATGTCCTTTTTCAGACAAAGGGTGAGTAGGGATCCCACAGGAGTGGGATTGCAGATGAAGGGAGGTGTGAATCCACAGAAAGGTCGGTCCCTGGTAGGAGTGGAGATAAGTCAGGGTTAGTCTCTTGCCTTTTGACACTGCAGAGAAGAAGAGATACAGGAGAGGGCGGGCAGGGAAATTTCTTAGAGACATCAGTGAGAGAGAAAATGAAAGGAGTAACATTCCTCTTAATGCAGGACAATTCCATATCTGGTGAGAGCAGGGACTGTTGCTTTGCAGCCCAGATGTTTCACTGCGGTTACACGTCAAAATTAAGAGCTGTGTATTATACCAGGCTCGAGATGCAGAAGATACCACAAGTTAAGATACCTGCAGGTATCGGGTTCATTAAAGCCCCAGAAAACTGAAGGAAGTTGACAGATCTTGCAGGAAAATTAATAGTTCAGCTCAGATAAGAATTTTTTTTTTAAAGGAAAAAAACCCAACAAGAATTGTACAGAAATAGTCTTTGTTCATCTTTGCGATGTCCTGGCATGGCAGGGGATCATCTCTCCCCTCCACTGGCAGTATCCGGCTTCCACAAGCCTCTGCTGAGGAGTCCCAAGCCTCTTTCAGTCAAACACACAAGAGACTATACATCATTGTTATTATTATTATTGAGGTTGTGTGCTGGTTCTGCAATAATTCATTGATGCTTTGTGTGGGAAGTACAAAAACTGCAGCCTGGGGACTAGAGCTCACTGTTGGGGAGTTCCCCCCTAGAATTAATTTTAAAAGTTATTCACTTTAAGTTATCAAGTTGTATTTGTCAGTGTCCTTAATGCATTAATTATAGAGTCACAGAATCATTTAGCTTGGAAGAGACCTTTGAGACCATCAAGTCTAACTCAGCAGTGCCAAGTCCACCAGTAAACCATGTCCCCAAGTGCCACATCTACGTCTTTTAAATACCTTCAGCGACAGCAATTCAACCACTTCCCTGGGCAGCCTGTTCCACTGCTTGATAACCCTTTCCATGAAGAAATTTTTCCTAATATCCAACCTAAACCTCCCGCAGTGCAACTTGAGGACATTTCCTCTTGTCCTATCATTGGTTACTTGAGAGAAGAGACCGACGTCCGCCTTTCTGCAGCAAACGGCTTTCAGGGAGTTATAGAGAGAGATAAGGTCCCCCCTGAGCCTCCTTCTCTGCAGGCTGAACATCCCCAGTTCCCCCAGCTGCTCGTCATAAGGCTTGTGCCTTGTCAGTCCTGAGCAGTGAGATCACTCCATCCACCACTTTCCGTGGGCCCTACACTCTTTTTCAGCTCCCTATAGACCTGTGCGGTAGCCTCATATCCAGTCTCATCTCTGTCCCCCTTCTCCAGCTGTTCCACACTGAGCTCCTCAGACGGACCCAGGACAGGATCCATCACCTTGCCTTGCCTGGGGGTCTCAACAGCAATGGCTATCAGCCCCTGGCACTGCCCTCCATCTCCACTACCCTGCGTGGGCTGGGATCACCCTTGCACCTCCACTTGTATGGCAGCTGCATTTTGGCCTCTTCCTGATGATCTCACTCCTTTGTGACCATGATTTGGAGTAGTGCAGGGGCAAATGCCTGTCCCCTCTCGTGTCACGGCATGGTGGATGCAGGGTAAGACAAGGGAGGAAGGGGAAAGGTTTATGGCAGATGGAAATGTGCTGTTCAATGCAGTGGCCCTGCAAAATTACAGAAGGGCCTGTTGACATTGCTATTGGGCTACTCTCCACCTGCTTGCTGAGACCACAGGACATTCACTGAAGGTTTCTTGAGAGAGAAATTTCACTGGGGTTGTTTTGGTTTTGTATTTCAAGGAATGTTTTTGCCCCTGGGACAAAGCAGTGACGAGTCTTGATCTGACAGAGTTTCTTACGGAGTAATAAACACTGATGAATCTAGAAAAAGATGCTAAGGCCATTTATTTTAAGATAAGCTAAAAAATTACAAAGTCAGAGAAAGAAAATCTGAGTGCACTTAAGAGGACATCTTGCATTTTAAGAACTAGCAGGCATTGAGGAAATGTGGAAACATACCAAGGAAGGAGAGGAGTGGGGTATCTTGTCTCTGGGTGGCCCCAGCTTTATAGAAATTACTTCTTGTAACAGGCCTCTTGTACTTGACTTTTTTCTATCCTCTACGTTGAGCACACAGACCCTTAAGCTCTTGCACCAGCTGCGTTACTCTCTCAGCATGGGTGTGTTAGAGGGAGGCTGGCGCTGGCTTTTCTTACAGCCAAGAAAGAGATGCTGGGTGTGGGAGATTTACAGTGTCTGTGAGAGTCACAAGGGATTAAAAATGGGTTACTTGATGGAGTGAGGCTCATGATGAGGGATTAGCCAGCACGTCACATACCCACAGCTGAAACAGAGAACATTTGGCAGGAATGGGAGGGCCCTTCACAAGACTTAGGCTGCATGTCACTGGTTAGTGGCCAAGACTATGGACCTGGAACTTATCTTCGGTGATGTTTTTAGTGGGGAGAGGTTTGTGGGAGGCTAGGCCAGTAAATAAAAAGACTGCTGTGGTTGCAATTCAAGATGAGGAGGTTTTCTGATATAGAAGAAGAAGAAAGGCAAGAACTTCTTTGTCTTTCTTTTGCCTCAGATTATTTAGCTGGATGAGCCAAGGACACAAAGTTTGAGAAGCAAAAAGTGCGTATGGAAGAAGGAAGATAAGGACAGAGCTTAATAATACTTGTTTTTTCTTGTTCTTGGATCAGTGTCCCTTATTTCCCTCCTCATCCAGAAATGGGCTTGTTTTCTTCAGACACTTAGCAAAGGCATTGCTTGCTGTTGCAAATCAATTATCTTACTTGTTAAGTGCTTTCTTTTTGTAGGAGCATCACATAAATGGTCCTAGGTGAAGATGTTACCCGTCCTCTTCAGCCTAAGTGAAGAGTCAACCTATGTGAATCAACGCAACTTTGGTAAAGGTCTATCATGTCTCCTTTATTTTTTTTTTAATTCTTGTTCATCCAGAATGCTTCTTTATACACTGTAACATGTAATTCCACAAGACTGTATCAAACCAATTTTTTGTAGCAATCATATCTCATGAGTATCTACAGCAATGCTGAAAACTTTCAGTATATGAATATCTACTTCACTCCTGGTCTGTACACACATCTTAACCTTCAGCTGGCTCTTGAAGTTAGGCAACTTCATTAGTGCATTTTTATTTCAGCATCTAGTAGCTATATGTATATTGCTATGGTACTCTGTGCGTGTGTGTAACTCTGTTACAAACATTGTATCAATGAGCTCATAGAAACAAATGAAAAATCAGTCACATTTATCTAAATCCTCTCCTAGCTGAATTGCAAGGTCATTGTCCAGCTGAATTCTTTAACTTTATCCCTACTGTTTAGCATGCATTTTGTATTCAGTCATTTCAGTTTTGTTATCACAGGCTTAAGATAATGGTTTGGCATAAGAGATGCTCATTCCCCCTGTGAAATCACCATCAGATAGCAGTTCTGGACGTGCAATGCAGCCTGCCACTTGAGAGCTTGCCAATACAATATTATTTGCTGTCATTGGAAACTTCTGTAGCGAAGTGCAGTTCCTAGGAAAGCCTGTCATTTCAAAAGGGAAGGATGCCTTTTTTCCCCCCTCTTTCATTTGGAAACAAATTTTTATGATGTCTTTCAAAGTAGCATTTAGCTCTAAAATATTCTTTTAAAAAATCTCCTGTCAGAATCCAGAAGATGTAATGGCTTCCAATTTTGTTTCATCACGCCGTACTTGATTGTTCCCTTGTGCCTGAAAGTCTCAGTCTGCTGCTTTATTGTACACATTTGCATTTGGGCTCCAGAGCCACGGTGTAAATATGTCAGTGATTGCTTGTGCACAGAGCTTGGGTGTGTTTATGCAACGTGCTCAATCACATAATAAATATTGTAAACATAGTTGTTTACATCACTGGCAGTTTCACTCTGCTGGCCTTTAAAAAACATCCTGCTATGTATCGAGCCAGCTTTTAAGACTCAGCACCCATAAAACACAAGGCAGGTCTTGCACAGAGTGCTAAAGCCATACTTGCAGTAATATGGATGAGGAGCTTTTTTTTAACATTTGTTCTCAGAGCCTGCATATAATGAAACCATGTATTGTTGTATTCCAAAAGGAACAAGCCTGTGATGAAAAAAAGGCACTGTAATTAATCACCACTGGTGCAGTGCCAGTTCTCTCTAGGGCCAGCATTTTGCCATCACAAGTTTAATTCTTTACCGTCTTCATCTTCATTCCCTCTCTACTCTATCTTCACCTAATTAAAAGAAAATTAATTTTCTTTTCATCTCTACCCTAGTGTCCTCACCTTCCTGTGGGCCATGCATTCCCAAACTCCTTTCTTTCTTGTCTGGTCTCTGCTTCTTTCATCCTCTCCCTCAACAGCGCAGCCCTGCTGCTCTGTTGCCTTGTTTCAGATCCACCAGTGAACAACCACTTCCCTTTTTTTCCCTCCTCCAGTCTCTGCCCACAACTACCTTGATCCTCCTTGGACCCCAAATACATTCTTCCTCTCCCATCATTTTCCGTACAGCAGAAGGGAAACATGTTCATGGGAAGAATGTGAGAAACACCCAAGTTCTTTGTCTCTCTCTGGGAGCTGCCTGGGGAGGAGAAGAGGTGGCTCCAGGAAGGTGCATCTTTTGGAGTACGAGAGCAATCCTTCCAGCTCAGGGTGGTACCTGAGGACCTATCCCAGAAGGGCCCAGAGTTGTGGTGAGTTTGGTTCTCCATGGAGAAACACAAGGAGAAATGTAAGGCATTGTGTTTCCTGTGCCTGTTTATATGTGACAATGGAGTGATGCACAGTAAATCAGGAATGGATGCCTGTGATGAGGAATGAAAAGGTTAACTTTAGTGACATCAAAACTATTATCTCCAGGTGTTGGAGGGCATCAGTGCATCCAAACTGGAACCAAAATAACAACTTGGGTTTAAATCTGAGCTTACCAGTGAATCTTGGTGTGACAATGCTGTGTTTCTACATTCAGAGTGATGTTTCTCTGTTAAACAAATCTCCATCAGGCTTGCACCAGAAGCGCTGGAGCTGACACAGGCGTTCGTCTGTTACCCATTCTGGTCATGATTTACTAACAAAAGAAGGTTAGTATGTGGATGAGCCTAGAAAATATTTGTCTACACTCCTGAACTGCAGGTATGATTTATAGGACTGGTCTTTTTTTAGTTCCAGCCTATGTATAGATCAACCCTGAATTAACGCCGTGCTGAGATGAATGATATGGTTCATACCTCTTAGAGCTGTTGTTCCAGTTGGCCTGAAGATAAAATAACATCTGTTCATGACAGAGCTTGAAAAAGTATAAGGGAAAAGGAAGTGTCTTCTCCATACGTGAATACTGTCTCTTGATTTTTGGGATGTTTGCTGTGAATGCATTTGTATGTATAAATAGACTATAAGGAGAAAAAAAAAAAGGCAAGTAGGAAGAGGCTCAAATTAAAGAATAGAAATACCCAAGGGCTGTTAAAAGGCAATGGCAGAAAGACAGACTTCGACAACCCAGTCCAGAAGTGGAAATGTTTTTTTGTTTCATACTTGGACAAAGGACTAAGAGCTGAAGGGGCCAAAAAGAGATTTAGCCTGTGTCTGAGGCAGTGGTAACCGTAAATTTTTTAACAAACACACCAGGTAACAACTCTCACATTATTAATGAATGTTAAAGCTGATCCTGGCAAAAAATGGCAACTTTTTCAAGTAGCTGTGTAATTACACTGCTACCGACAAGCCTCATCTTGCCCCCATCAAGTCTCCATTAATTATATCTTTAAGAAAAACTGTCCATGATCTTCTTCATTCCTGTTTCTTCTGCGTTCAGATACACAAGTATTTTTTCCTGTAATTTCCATCCCACAGTACTTTGCAGTCCTAACCTGCAGTCCTTTACGACTGTCTTGAGGCCAAAGCATGGAAATGCAGATGATTTGGGTGTAGATTTATTGAGTGTGCGCTGGGAGATAATTTGCCTGCATGAAAACTGCTTTATGGAACGAGCCTCTGATGCTCAATGAGGAGTGTTTCGAGCAAGACCATAGACTGGAGTAGTGTTGTCAGAGGTAATGTATCTGGGAAAGAGCTGCTTATGAAAATTGCATTTGCATCAAGCCTGTAGCAAAGCCCTTAGGACAAAGGAAGAAACCGTGCTTTTAGTGGCCATTAGCTCTTGGTGAATAATTCCTGGCGTGACTTGGGCTCACTCCGATTGGCGCTTCCAGGTACACAGTGATGCAGTGGAATTTCCTTTGCTGTTCGGCCCTCTCAGCCCATGGAGAAGGGAACTGCACTCTATTAAAGGATTTTTTCCCCCTTTTACAAGGTTGTTTGTTATCTCGGAATGCAGGCCTGCGCTGGAGCGTGTAATTACAACACCATGTCCTGGGTTAGAAAGAACTCAGACACTAAATTGTCCATGTCATCACCTGAATTTGACCATGAAATATAGCACAGAGGGACTGGAAAGGCAGCCTGTAAAGAAGTGAGGACTGAATGGGCATTTTGGTGCACTGGGCAAATCCAATCTGCTCAATCCATTGCTGCAGTCCCACCGTGGCCATTTAATATTATTACCTGCTTCTTGCCCTTGAAATTGTGCTTCCACCTCTCTTTCCATGAGGTGTGTCTGAGTGAAGGAGGTCAGGGTTAGAGAAGATTGCAATAAAACATGACTCATTTTACATGGGTGATCAGAGTCCTATTAAGTTGCAAAGGAGTTGATTTTTTAAAGAATGTCTTTTTTTCCTCAATCAATTTTTTTGTGTGCAGACACTAGGAAATAGAGGTCAGCTCTACTGCTCAGGGTGTTCAGAGATACCCCCAAAGCTGGAATAAAACCACTTTCACTTCTTTTTGTGGAAATTTTTTAGCTTATTCACTTGAGCATCTTAATGTTACCACAAATTTTAAGGCCTTTTCTGTGCTTCCACTATGTGTTGGAGCAGAAAAAACTGTAAAGTCACAAATCTCCAGGACCAGGAAACAGCTCTTGCAGGGACCTTCTCTGAGCTCAGAAGAGAAAGGTGTGAGGCAGCTGCATCAATCTGGTGACTGGTACATGACTGGAGAGAGCAGGTGGCTGTACCTGGTATTTCTCTTCTCTACCTATGGGTACCACTTGCTGTGGTGCAAACAGGGAGAAAGGTTTGCAGAAGGGTATGCATGAGAAATACAGGTCTTGCAGGGAAGTGTTAGTGCTTAATCAGACTTAGGGACACAAATTGATCTAGGATGCCAAAAATTATGACAAAAATAAGAGCAGGACAATGACAGAAAGTAGTAGTTGCAGAATATAAAGACCACTTTTATCTCTCTTTTAGCAGTTATTCTCAGTAACTCGACGACAGAAAGTTTTGGTATGAGCATGTGTGTGTGTATACATGTGAGATAACATCCTGTGAGTTGTACTGAAATATTTGTTTGTAAATTCCACTCTTCAACAAGAAATATTTAATGAATTTTGGATGGTTGTACTCCTGGCATGTAATACACCCTGTGACAGCATTCTGGCACACAGTGCCCAGGCACCCTCTCCTCTCTGGATTTCCTGCATTATTCACCACACTTACTTTAGAGGACACTGGTAGCACTAAGTGATTTTTGAAATTTATTTATTTAAAGAATATTTATTTGAAAAGGTTGTGGCACATAGTTATATTTATTGCCTTTATGTACTTCCATGAATAACTTTAGTACTTGGAATAACAAAAAAATTAACATCACAGAATTACATTCTCAATGGATCATTGATAATTGTGTCAAGGTTTTAAAACCCCACAACACTGTCTGAAGTGGCAACTTAGGTTATGTGACTAAACATCATTAATTAAGCATTAAACAAGAAGTCAGGAAATGCTAGTGTGGAGCTTACATATTTGATCACTTATTTGACACTCCACAAGGTTTGCTATGGCTGTGAATATGAATTGGTGCCTGCAGCTTTATTAAAGAAACATGGAGAGGCTGTAGGGCCTTTATAAGCATCTGTGGAATTCCTATCTGAACAAGTAAAATAGATGAAAAGGCAGTCGGGAATTGTCTTCTGCAATATGTGTTTTGAACGTATGTGATGTTGTGAAGAAGTGTGTGTTACAGAGATTTTTGCTGTTAAAATCTGATTATGGTTTGTTCCTGCCTATAATGCAAAAAGCTGTGATTTATCCTATCATACGCAAGGATCATTTTCACCTCAGCACTGCAGTGAGCACAAGGTGCTGAAAAGGTAATGCTGACATGCCCAAGTCTCATGGGAATGCTGCAAGAGAAATGTCCTGCTTATTGGAAGTCACCTTCCCTAAGGAAAATAAATAAAGGAGTGCACATTGTTGTGATACAGAGTGGTCTATCTGCTTTTAAGGAGAAAGTCTTTATCTCTCTTTATAACAGAGGTACATAAGTCATCTACAATTCCCCAGCTCCTACTTGGCCTCTTTCAAAAGCTGAACAAATTAACATGGAAGAGTATTTCTAGGTTCCACAAACAGTTGCTATACTTCTGCATTAACTCTGCATTCTTAGAAATACCTGTGAAATTTTGTATTTTCTTTCCTTGTAAACCGTTTGACAAAGCTATCAGCTCACAGCGATCTAAATCACTGGAGTTTTTCAGATTGCTCTGAAACTTCTGCCCTGCAGATCACACTTGTCATTACATCCATCTCCCATAGAAGGACTTTCATGACAAGAATTTTCCCATTGTTTTCCATGGTAAAAACGTGCATAGAACTCATCTTTGCACATTATAGTTCATGCCTTCGCCTACTCCCTTACTAGCACCTAGGGAATCATGCAATGAAATAGAAAAGCTAGAAAAAGAGTACCAGCATCTCTGCTCTGATGGGGCTCTCCTAATCCCTTCCTGGGTGTTGTATGCAAGAAAGACTGAAAGCATGCTGCTGTCCTCCAGGTGTTCTGCACTTGATGCTGACACACAGCCCTTAATTGTGCTTTTGGTTTAACAAAGTGAGAGGTATTACAAGAAAAGGGCCATACAACATCCTCGTAGAAAAAGTCTGTCTGGAGGAGTTGTAATTGTCTGTCTGCTTCCAAACGATTCCCCTTGATGTGGCAGTCCAATTTAACAGTGACAGAAGTCCCAGAAGCACACGCAAATCAAAGTGGTCCACAGTTTTGGTGGACCTGCAATAGCCAAACCTAAATGTAATTCTCCTGTAAACATTTAAAAGTCTCACTTGAATTGGAGATAAACTTTATGTTTTAAAAGAGATTAAAAGTCTCTCTTGCCCTTTCTGTCTAGCATTCATGGGTCTACTTGCCTAAATATGTTTTGTATTCTGGCATGTTCATTGCATTTACTTATAATTTTTAAGTTGACTGAGTCCTGAAAACTCATTTCCAATTTCTTCTAAGGAAGGTTTCTTAAGAAATCAGTCTGTGGAAATAGCAGTCTCACTGTTCTCTCTTTTCACAGATAATTACATGGTCTGCATACATTCCTTCACTTTCCAGTCTGAGTTACCAGAATCATTTTAAAACAGCCAGAACCAAAGAAGTTTTACAAGTACTGAGGAAAATTTCAAAATTATTTTAATTTCATCCGTCCTTTACACTGAATAATTATTAGCCTTTAAGAATGGTCACCTAAGTATTAATTCAAGTTGCAATGCTTTCATTTGTTCATCTTCCATGTATAAACTGTTTCAAAACCTGGGGTTTTTTTTCCCCCTAAGAATATCCCAACATGTGGCCATACTGATTAATCAACATTGTCAGCACAAAACCTCTTTTCCTGCCCACACAAAAGTGAAACAGCGACTGACCACAAAAAAAAAAAAAAAAAAGGAAAAAAGAGAGAAAATTGCAATAATTGAGGAAAAAACACAGTAACAGAATTCTAATGAATGCAGAAGGGAGGTTGCAATGGCTGCGATGAAAAACTATTTTAAGAAAAATGAGTTCAGTAATCAAAAGCAAACTAAAGAGTTACTCATGGACAGAAAACGTGTATGTTTGGGATCAGACCTTCCAAGCACTTGCTGTGGCAGGTTTTTCAAGTGGGACATTGTGTTCAGGGTCCTTTAGGTCCAAGCCTTTTTCTGAGCTTGTAAGTACAAGGATGAAGCTCAATTTCACATGAATACGAAAACAAAATCTGAGCAAGAAACAAGAAAAGGAAAAATCATATGATGGTTACTGCAGACTTGGAAGGGAAGATGATGGAGCTTACTGCAGATCAAACCAAGAAAAGAAGGAGTTAGAAATTACTAGGCCAAAAAGTTAACAAAGACAAATCTACAAAAATCAAAATGCAAAAGCTGGTTATGTCTTTTAGTGCATTCTCAAGAATTACAAAAAACCCAGGGAAATTATTGAGCAGGGAAACCAGTTCATCTATTGCTTTCATAAATACAGACTTGGAATGTTTCATGCCTGCCAGGTACACCAGTCAAGCATGCCACTATGCTAAAATGAACTGTAGAAGGAAAAGAAATTAAAGGAAAAAAGAAAGAAAAAGCTGGACTGAAAAATAAATATCAAGTGGGGGAAAAACTATTAAAGTGCAAAAAATATAAAAAATACAAAAATGAATGTAGTGTAACTTCCCTATGTATGGAAGCAATAATTGAACTGAAAAGAACACTCGTCTGAAGTTGTCAGCATCAAAATACCTGGTTTTCCCATTACAGCACCTTTTCTTATTTTATGTTTTCCATGCTGTGCTTGCTGGTTGCTGCATGTGTTATGTTTGCTGTTTGTCCCATTGTGCTGTTCTCCTCGTTGTGTGCAGTTTTCTGTTTAACTCAGCATAATAAACCATTGTAGTTCCAATGGTCAGGAAAGGTGCTTAAAATACTGGTGCCCTGGGGTGCAGCAGTACTGTGTTGGAATACCAGCGGTCTTGCTGAGGCAATTTTGGAGAGGTATTATGTGATTGTGAGGATGGCTAACCTCTCTACAATTGTGCAGTAATTTTTTTTACAGATTTGACAATATTCCACAGGCAGCAGGCACTGTAGTCCTGTCCTCCCATGCTGAAGTTTTGCCCTGGGATGGAAAATCTGATTTTTACACCTTTTCTACACGTGCTTGGAGAGAGTAAAGTCTTCCCTACAGAGCATGCCTGACTTTGGTAGTCTACTGCCATGAAAGATTTATCTTGTCTCAGCTGCTTGCAGCCAGGTTGACTTCTGACTCTCCTGAATGTCAGAAGGAAACACAGTTCAAAACTTTATTGCTGCTCCTGCCAGAACACAATATTTTCAAAGAACTCCTGTAACAAATCCGTGGAGTACTTTGAATTCCTCTGCTTTATAATATAAAGAGCCATAAGGAAAAAAAACTACCTCCACATTCTGCATCTTCCAAGGAGGACATTAAAGTGACAGATTTAAAGGACATAACAACTCCATTGAGCCAGGAGTCCTTGATTGTGTTTTTCCACACAGGAAGGAGGTGTTGGGTATGTGTGTGTTCTGGGATGATATGTGGCTGCTGCTGGCCTTTCCAGATGGCCTCTGATGTCATTGCTAAAAATCCTGAAATCTGCTGCATGAGGAAATTCGTTTCACGGCCCTCTGACATGATTTTAAATGGTCTTTGCATAAATGTAAGGGATCAGGGAGATGGGACAGTAAATGGAAGGTGACAGAAAGGAGCCAAGAGGATTCACATCCCTGAATGGGGCAAAGTGGAGCGGTTGGGTTGTCTCTTTAACTATTTTGAAAATCTCCGTCTACTGACTGATTAATATGGAACCAGTTCCACAGGAGGAGTCCCCCCTCTTTTGAGAACAGCTATATTTCTTCAGGAAGATGAGACCAGGGCCACTGAAGATGCAACGCGTGGGCTGGGCCCATGTGGTTCACACCTGGAGGGTGTCAGGAGTGCCCACACTTCTGGTCCTCAAGGGGAGAAGAAGAGGTCTCAGCAGGTCTGTACCTCTCTGGTCATCATCCTGCCAAGGCAAGCTGAGGATGGAAGCAGCAGATAGGGTTGGAAAAAGGCACCTGCTCCCAGGAACAGTCTGAGCAGCTCAGCTGGCAAAGCACAACAGATGGCAAAATGCTCCCATGCTGCTGCTGCTGCAGTGGCTGAACGGATGGGCTTTCTGTGAGGCATCCTCATGGGAGAGGGGGAAGGGGGTGTCTGTCAGCCAGAAGCAAGTCTTGTTTGCAGAGCATTGGGAGAAATCTTGGCAGATATTCCTGCTCTGTGGATGAACAGGAATCTCCATCCTGGGGGGATCCAACTCCAAACCTGCCCCATGCAACTGAACCCACTGCTTTGGGAGCAAGCAGTGTTGCAGAAAGTATGCTGGGATGCAATGAATAAACACCCTGCCCCCTGCTCCTCTCCCTCTCAGGCAGTCAGGAGTCTTGGAGGAGAACCTCTGCAGCTTCCATCAGCCTGGTGGCTGCACCTTTACCCGCCAGAGCACAGAAATGCCAGTGGTCTTGGCCAGAGATCTGGATCACACATTTTAACAGCAGGGTCTTGTTTTCATTCCTTGAAGCCATCTAAAAACGAAAATCATTTAAAGTGCAGATACAAGGGACTTTTGTTTTCCCATGAAATGTACCTGCCCAGTTTCTGATGAGGACAACATACGGGGCACAGCTAATGAGGCCAGACAGCATGAAATTGAATCCTGAATTGAGCTTTGAGTTTTGTGGGATCCTTGTACCATTTTCAATAGGATTTTTTTTTCTTTGTATATTTGGAAGAACAACAGAGGTGCTGATCAGTGCCAAGAAATTTTTGCTTGCAAATATTCTTAATTGAAAAATAATTCATATTTTTACTGCCGTTGTTGCAAATGCCCTGTATATCTTCAGTTACATCTAGCTCTTGCTCACAGCTGCACAGAAATTGATAGGATCATTGCACAAACTGAAACCTATTGTATCCACCAGAAGAATGCATCTTATGAAAAATTCATTTTTCTCATGAGAATCTAACAGGTGCAGGAAAGCATTAAAGAATATGCCACAGACACGCAGCTCTAGACATGATATGTGAGTCTTTACTGAGAGTATGGGAGTTCGATTTATAAAATCGCAGAGTTATCACCAAAGCTGTTGAACAAGAAAAACTTTCAAAAATTTTTACTGAAGAGAGGAGTAAGAAAAGTACCTAAAACAGCGCAAAACACACAAACGTATTCTACAACAGAACTTAAGGATTGCAAATAAATGGTAGCACATGAAATGGTCTTTAAAAACAGAGATTTGATGTATAGTGTAAGCATCTGGGAACGAGACAGTGAGAAGGGAACAGAAGAGGTTATTGCAGTGTTATGTATCAACAGTTGCAAAGGGAGACACTACCCAGGAGAAGAAAATGTCATTGTTCTCAAGGAAAAGAACTGAATGCCAGTATTAGAAGAAGGGTTTATCCAGTATGTGAAGATGCTGACTCAAAAGACCATGGCCTGTTCCTGTTCCTGCAAAACTGTTCATTGTATTTAATCACCATGCTCTTCTCACGTGTTGTGTAAATACTTGCTTTCAGAAAGTTCCAGGGCTGAAGATATTTCACCGGCCACCACAGTAGCCTCCAACCTATTGGGATGTTCACAAACCTTATTTTTGCTCTGGGCAGTGAAAATCAGGACTTGAGCTCTAGGCTGAAGGTGTGGAATCTATAATCCCCTAAGACAAGAAGTGAAGAATACAAGTTTCTTCAACTGTCCAAGGAAGAAAAAAATTATCTCATCCAAAACAGGTTATGAACAGCCCCAGAGTTGATGGTAATCAGCTCACATGGGGGTAACTGTATTATATGAGTTTAATGAAGTGCAATTCATGCCAAGTTTCTACTGTTAAAAGATGAAATGGAGAACGACAGAGAGATACTTCCAAACTAAAACCACACTCTTTCACTGATACCTGTTCCTCAAATAAATAAAACTTACAAATGGTGACCTCATTAGGCCTATTTATTGGCATGTGTTACGATCCGGTTTCAGCCCAGATCAGCAAAGAAAGCTAAGTTTCTGTGCATAAACCGGAAAGAACTTAGAAGGTTCTTAATATTCCCAAAAACGAGATTAAAACCAAGCGAGGTTCGATGTTGTTGCCAAAAAATTGATGTAGTTTGTTTAATAGTAGAGAGGTAAAGAGAAGGAAAGAGAAAAGAAAGAAAGAAAGAAAGAAAGAAAGAGATAGAAAAAGAGGTGTGCATGGGGGGTGGGGAGACAGGGAGAGGTGACAGGGGTTAGTTGGAAGCATATCACCCATCCGAGGGTCCCGATGATGTCTCGTTGCTCCCCTCCATCTGGTCTCCTTGGTGGTGAGGGTTCCCTGTCGCTGCCGTGGCCACGCTACTACATGCCGCCACACACCGCCACACGCCAAAGAGTACAGAATTCCGAGGATTAATATACGCTTTGGGCCAGGTGGGAACGCCCATGTGTCTCCCTTGCAGGGGCTAGCTTGACACTGTCCCTTGCAACACTGAGGGTCTTGTTGCGTTATCTCTGGTGTGGGGTCTGGGGACCCCTTTGAGGGGGGCCCCTGTGATGGGCCATGTCAGCCCCCTTCTGCTGTGGACAAGCTTTCCTCTCCTGGGTGAGGGCCCCTCAGCTGAGCTCCTCTGCACAGTGGAGGATGGGCTGTCGCCATGCCTCTGACCAGAGGCTTTTCCAACACACACCCAAAACCTCTCTCCCCCCACCCCTTGGTGCGAGGGTCTCTGCAGCCTGGTAGCTGATAGCCCTGGGGCTGTGGTCTCCACCTTGGAGGCGTTAAGTTTGTGCTTTGTGAATGTCCCCAGCCCTGAGCTGTTACTTTATCTTATCTTCATCAGCGAGCAGTCCGGGGCCTCTCAGAGCCCCATTCAGGGTGTGGTAGTTTTTTCTGCAGCTTTTGTAATACAGGTTTAAAAAGTCCTTCAAGAAAATGTTTAAGTCATAATTTATAATATTTCAGTCTCTGACAGCAGGGTTGATTGAATAAACTGGGGAAGAGATGCACACCTCTGAGCAACTACTGAAGTGCCACATACACACCTGTATTCCCATACCTCCATATTTTTATCCTCCTGATACATTTCTATGGGTGCTTTACATGACAGGCTGGAGGCAGTATCCTCTGAGAGGGAAATGGAGGGCAGAAGGGCACAAACTGACAGAGAAGTTCTTGGTGATGCTTTCTGCTGTGTGATTTTTCATGATTGTGACTCTGTTTTCATTGTGACTCTGTGACTTCAGTAGGTCTCACCCTGCTGAGGAATCCTCACTGAGCACTTTCAGACAGGAGCTGGGACAGGAACTCATCTGAATTTAAAGGAGTCTCAAAGCACCAACAGAAAAACTGTAGATTTAATGAGAGACAGGGAGCCAGCTGACTGCAGGGCACCTTGCCAACAACTTCCAGGACTCAGAAAATCCATCTGACATACCTGCAACTACACGGCAATCCTGTTGCCTCACAAATAAATCTGTTTTGTACATTCTGAATGAAAAAACGCTTCACTCCCTGTGCCTTTGCTTTCCTCTTGAGACTACACAATATGATCATGCATGCACAAAGATTCAATAATTGCTTGACCAAGGAGTAGGACACATTTAAATCAAATCTTAAATGAATTACCCATAAAATCTTACCATACTCCTCTGATAATATCTTTAAACGTGGTCTCAGAATGTGAGATATTTGGTACCTCTTAAACAAGGTAGAAACTTACCCCTGCACAGTATAAACTACACATTAAAGATACTGAAATTGCACCCATACCTAGATTTTGATGGGGTTTTTTTGACCACATGCAAAGTGAAGGACCATAAGAACTGACCTCTCATGCTTCACTGAGCTGTCTCTGACACTCGAGCACACTGCTGGAAGACAGTGTGATAGCTGCTGCTGTGGGTTGCTGGAAATGAGAAGGAAGGCAGCATTTTTTGCATGAAATTCCTTTCGGTGGTGAGATCAGATGCATTTGTTGATAAGGTTCTGGTAAGGAATTGAGAATCTGTTCCAAATTAGAAAAACTTCACTCCCCAGAAAGTCCCATGGGAGCAGAGAGGAAGGATTGCATATGGCATCAGTGTGTCCATCCCTGTGTAGATAATGAATGAGAAAACCGGCACAGTTGTATTCACAGAAAGAAAAACACTTAGGTCTGTGATGAAAGGCCAGATGAAAAAGGAAAGTGTTACAATTCAACAGAATATAAAAGACAGCAGTGGGCCATCCTTTCTTCTAAGGACACAGGTTACTATATCATTTTCCTGAAATCACAGCAGGAATGATGAATTAGTTGGAGGGGAAAATTGGTGCCTGAGGCACTTCTGACTTCAGTGTTTCAAGTTGTCCATAATTCTTCGTAGCCTTCACCCAAACATGAAACCCTGTAACAAGCATGGGGAATTACTGAGGGCAAGAAGTGGTCTCCAGAGTTATTTCCTGAAACCCAGTCTTGAAAGAAAGTACCAGGTTTCAGGTGCATGCCAGACCCTTTGTATTCATTGCACCTTCAAAAAGGGGATGCCTCTGGGCTGGACCCAAACCCAGATAAAGAGATGGTCTTTGTTTTATACTGCAAGTGAACCTGGTGAAATTCATCTCTGATGAAGGTTTCCTTCATTCTGGATATATAAAAAATGTTTCACACTTGTTTTACACTCTCCTTGGTTGAACAAAGCTTGAAGGAATACTGAATTAACACCTTCTAACCTGCACATGTAAAAGAGGGGAGGCAGAATCGGAGACAAGAAGTCTGACTACTCACCAAGAAGATATGGGAGGACAGGCTGCAACCTATGATTGACATCCACACTGCTTTTGCTGCATACAGCATGGAAAGAGTCAGCCAGCAGAGACAAAAGCAAGGTGAGAGAAGGGTGCTTTAATATTTTGCAAGAAACAGGTTTCAGTGCACTGTCTGTCTTGTTCTGCCCCACAGCACCTCAGCTTGCGAAAGGAAAGCAAGACTCTTCCACTTCCACAATTGTCAAGGAAACACAGGAGTAGGACTTGACCATATCTAAGTGGGAGATACCCATAGGGGTCAGCAGCCAGCTTAGAAAGGTAAATCACCTCCTTCAGTCCAGCAAAACAATACCTTACGTTCAATATGGTGATTTAAACGTCATGATTGTCAGTGATATCGTTACTTATGTGAAAAGAAGATGGAGAGTTGCAGAACTGCACAGTTTACTGAGCCATTAATTGGTGGCTTTTGGGAGGTACTGCATCTTATGTGTCTACCCCTAGTCAAAAAGGAGCCAAGGTCAAGAGCCCCTGGGCATATCCAGTGAAAGCTGAGCTGATGGGATCCCAGAGAGCACACGTCATACTCTAAATCTCTATAAAATCTGCTGTGAGCTGCTCTTGTTTAGGTGCATGCTTAGGATTTATTTCAATAGGTGGGGTTTGGAAGGACACCACATCCCCTTCTCATCTGGTTCCTGGACACCACTGGGAACAACCTAAGTTGCGTGGCAACAAAAGCTGGCTGTAATCTGGCTCTGAGTTACCAAGGCTGAACCTGCCTGAGAGTGGCACCCATTGTGCCTCCAGCTTCATGGGCTGGGTGGATTAAAGCATCATAAGAAACTGCAAGCTGGCCTGTCTCAGGCCAAGGAAGAAATTAGCAATGAGCCATGGAAGGATATGCTTTCTGGGGCATGTAATTTAAGATCACATGGCAAGAAATTGTGCAAACTATTGCAATGACTTCTGGAATATATCCTAAATTTGGCTCTTTATATGCTTTACAAAAGAAAAAGTTCAAGGTTTTAAGTAATGGAACATTTTGTCTTCAAATAAGTAGCTGCAAGAAAAAGGATCAAAAGGAACTATTAAAACAGGAGATAGAGGAAAAGTCTTTTCTTTGCAACTTTCAGCATCTTCAAATTTAAATATAATGGATAATATTTCCTTCTTAGGGCTTCTTACAGGCCCTTTCTTTCTCTTCTTTTTAATCTTGAATACCAGTGCACTTTCAGCAGCAGTAAAGGGGGCTGGCAACAATTCTCAGTTCATTTTTTTTATTATAAAAAATTAAATTGGTTATGATGAGCTTTTGTAAAGGAAAGCGAGAACTGAAAATATCCAGAGAGTCACAAAGTGCCGCCAGAAAGACATTTGGGAAGGGGTGAGGTTGTTTAAACTTACATTCTTCCCACTCTGGGCCAGCTGTGTTTCTCTTCCCTCACACCCATCTTGTAAGCATATGGTGGAGTATGTTGAAGTGTTAATATAACAGAAAATAAGCCAAGCTAGATTCTTAAAGCAGCTCTTAATTTAGAGTAGCTTACCTTAAAACAGCCTGGCTAGTCTCAGTAACTGCTGACCAACACAGTCAGTCTAGGAGAGGAAAAAACTAATTTGGCTTTTTTCACTTACGGTGGATTTTGGTGGTGATTTCTGCAGGTAGAGCTGAAAAAAATGGGTAGTGACCCTCTGCATCTGTGGCTTGCATTTCAGATTTAAATACGTGACAGTGGAAATTGCATGGAAGATGCACTGCGGGGAAAAGAAAGATTAAAAAAAAACAAAAACAACAACAAAACAGGACCAAAGGAGGTTACAGTTTCACTGACATTTACTTTGTGCACGAGTCCACTGGTGAGTGTTTTAGTCTCTTTGTCCCCTTCCTCACATGGGTATGGACAGAGATAATGAGGATTTGCTGAGATAAATACTTCTTCTCCCCAAAGACTGGTAAAGCAGCATGTGGTGATGGTGATGTTCTCACTGTGTAGGGTGGGTTAAAAGAGTTGTGTGCCTGGATTGGTACATTTTATCATAGATATTTGAGATGGTGATAAGCAGAAACACATCAATGACACAAAAATGGCTAATTATACATTATCAGCAGCGACCCATGACTATTTCCTGATCCAGGAAGAAAAATTCTCCCCTCTACTATTCCAAGTGTATTTGCTGCTAGCAACAGTGAGGGTTGCACCGAAGGCATTCAGACTGGCATATCTGCCAGAGGAAAGTAGAGCAAGCTTTGTGCAAGATCCTTCATTTTGGCTTTAATTAGGCACAGGGTACGGATTCTCTGCTCTTTCTACTGTAAATCAGAACTCCATTATTAGAAAAAAAAAAAAAACCAAACCAAAAAAAACCCCAAAAACCCCACAAATACCTCCATGGAAAGAAGTTAAAAGTTTTTTCATATTTGTTGTTAATCCTACCAAAAAATACACTTGAAAGTCAGATTCGAAGTCCTCCACAGAACTACTCTACACCAACCAGAAGAGCACTGTGCACTCACGATGTCACTAACAAAGTAAAGCAGCATCTCTATGTGTGCACTAATTGCAGCAAATAGAAAGAAAACACTTCAAAAGGTGAGTATCAGTAGCCTCAAAGAGACTGAAACCACTTGTCTGGATGTTCTGCTTTCCTAATTTGTTTTAGGCTGTGGCTTCTGAACAGTGGAAATAGGTCCCTGAGATCTCCCTGAGTCTATGCTTGGAGGAGAGCTTTTCAGCGCAGTCTGATGCTGTTAGGTCTTCATAATTCTCCATGTATCTTTCAAAAGGTTAACATATTTCAGTTGGCCAGTTTGCTGAGGACTGCAAATTCCGTTTTCTGCATTATCTGATTGTTTTGAACAGGGCTTCCCAGGAACCTTTAAATTGGCTAAATGTTTTCATCTGACTCAGGAGGATGGTTTGAAAGGGAAACATCCAAGTGTAATATGTTACAGCCCCAGTGGTGGTACTTGAGCCATACAATACCATACAAATGGGAATTAGTTCCTCTGTGTGTTACTCCCCAGAGCATGAGGAACTGCAAGGTGTCAGTGTCCCTTCATCAAAAAATAAAATCTTCTTTGCCTTCAGACAGCAAACATAGATGCCCAGCTGGGAGGTGCATAGGTTGTGCATAGGTTGTGCAATTGGAAGGGTGTCACTAGTAAATAAGTATATGCTTTGTTCCAGGATATGTCATTAAAGAATTAAACAGAAAACACAAATATTCCAAGTAAATTGTACAGCCAGGATGCATGCAATTTGCCTAGACTTTTCTAAGGAAACAGACTGAGAGAGAAAAATAATTGGTGAATGTTTGTGATCAGTGTGGAAGTAAAAGTTTTGAACATGCATCTCCAGTGGCAACTTTGGAGACATTTAGACATAGAACTTTTCTGAAGTGGTTGCTTGATTTTGACATTAAAATTACTCTGTAATAGGAATAAGATCTCTGGAAGATCTCTCTTGCTTTATCTGCAGGCAAATCTGCTCAAGACTGAAAGGCTGCTCTGCTCTTCTGGTCTGGAAGAGCAAGTGAAATGCTGGTACATGGACCACCTCTACACTGAAAATTCACATCAGTATAACCAACTCAGGAAGCAATTGAAAAGGTTGAAAAGTAACTTCTATTTGTTTAATTTGCCTGGATTCATCACTGATTACACTAACTCTATGCAAGGCATCCTTACCTTTAGCTATAAAAAACTTAGCTCTAAGTTTCTAAACTGATCTGTTGACTCTGTGTGACTCTGTGCAGAGATGGGTGCAAAGAGAGAAGATGGAAGAAGAAAGCATGTAGGTTGCAGGGTCTTTTAAATGTAAAATAGAAAATGAGTGAGACCTTTTAAATTTTCAGCCTCATGCGTTTTATTTATATGATTATATTAATTTTGGTTCAGAAGTTAATAGTATCATTCCCTTTGTGGGACCTGTCATGCATTGAAACTAAATCATCCCCTGTGGCGTAATACGAAAAGGGGACTGTGGACTCAGGAGAGCCATTTTCCTGTCATTAGCAAATTTCATCCTTATGTCTGGATACCAAGTACACTGTCCAAAGCACAGCTGAGTCTTTTTCCTATCTGCAGAGAATACTGGTGGCTTTGAAGAGCACATAATTTAGCAATTACAAATTCTGTTTTTTCTCTGTGGAGAGTATTGTCTGTGAATATTTTCACGGATACAGCCTCCCTCCTTGTAACCCGCTGCACCAGAAAGGTACCTGAAAAGATGACACGTGGGACTATATACTGCCAGACCAAACCCTTGAGCTCATCCCACTAAATGTCATCCCGTTGTTATGCCAGTCCCTCAGTCACACCTGGATTTGGAAACTTTTGCATTAAGAAGTGTGGATACAGATCATTTTTCTCAGCTGGAGTGCTCTGCCCTGTGCACTGCCCATGCTCAGCCCGGGGTTCATGGTGAATTGTGGAATGCAGGCTCACTTCTGCTTACGCTCAAGGCTAAATGGAAATTAGTATGGGGCACCCTTCCCCCAAAAACCCCAGAGTGCCACCACCTGCCAGCACCTCAGTGGGACTGGCAGGTGTCAGGGTACCTGCAGTGCACTGGCTGGGCAGTTTCAGCCTCGAGCAGGGACAAGAGATGAGTGGAAGAGTCTACGTGGGTGTTCTAATAGACCTCTGAGGGGAGGTGGGAAAACACAGGAGCAGCAGTGTCCTGGTCGATAAGGAACATGGGGATTGCAGCCATGATGTGGAAAACAGCATGTCAGAGGACAGATCTGGTAATCCCAGCACTAGGGAACGATAATATATGGCAAGGAAACTTTTTGGGTATCATTAAACTCTGACAAAAGAAAGTGAGTGAGTGTGTGTGTGTGTGTGTGTGTGTGCATGCACCCGTGCACATTTGGGCATGCACTGTGCATATGCCCAAACTGGGAAGTAAACCATTCTGGAAAAAATAGGAAATTAATTTCCAAAGACATGGGCTGAGGCACCCACTGCTGCCTGCTGTGTAGCTGGGAGTGGGCATCTGGAAGCCAGGTGATGTGCCACTACTCCAGTCTGTGCTGGCCTCCTCTGTGCCTCAGATGCCCATCTGCAAGTTGAGGGTATTGACTGAAGGCTCTCAAGTCCTAGAGTGAGAACTGCATGGGAAGAAGCACCCGAAGTTTGTTCCTCTGTAAACTCTCCCTCCTGTTTCTCTTTCCAGATGGCTGGGCTGGTGTCACCAATTAAAAACAAAGAGAGCATTAGGGAAATTAAAGAGAGGAAAAGAAAGATATACAGAGCAGCAATTAGAGAAGAGACAGCTGAAATAGGTTCATGATGGCAGGGATTCCTTCATGTTTGAGAAATGTGTCTAAGGTGAAACTTTTCTACTGTAAAGGCAGTTTTGTGTTAACAAATGGCTCCCCAAATTCTTTCCTCCTGAAGGTAATGTGATGAAACAAGTAGATCTAACATAGTCTGAGAGCAGCTGAGCTATTACAGATGGGTCTGCTGTGAGCAGAGGAAGTGAGAAAAGGTCAGCCTGTTTATGAACCTTGTGTCTTGCTGGTTCACACAGAGTTAAATGCTTGAACTGCTATCTGTGCCTTTGGAAATCTCCCACAAAGTCTCTCCAGAGACATGCTTCTGAGAAGTTTGCACCAGCTTAGAATAAATTGGTTTAAAACAATAATGAATCTAAACTATTATAAACCCTTGTGTGACTGTTTTGGAGCTCACCAAAACTGATGGCCATAAGGAATTTAATCCAAGGGTCTCTCCATACATAAAGGCATATGATTTGTCACTGATTCAGCTGAACATGTGGGCATTCTTAACGTGCTTTAGAAATGAGCTACACTGATTTACTACCGTAAGTTCAATTGATTATACAAATACTAAAATTGCAGAGGCTGGCACCAAAAGTTAAGAAATTCCTCAATTAAGGTGCTGCAGTCTTTTATTGTGAGATCACATCATCTTCTTTCCACAGATGCCCCCCACTCAGAGCACAGTGTTCAGTTACTGACAAGTTTTTCAGTGTTTTGTTTTAATCCTCCTCATTGTTCAGAGTGCTGTCCCTGCCCCTGTGTTACCAATCACTCCTCAGCCCTGGGTCCAAAGGCAAAGCTATCAGTCGACAAACAGGCTTTGTGTGCAACACGCTTCCTGAATATGCAAGGGACAAGTTTGGAAGCCTGATGTTAAATAAATAACTAAATAAATAAGTGACAGCTTTCATGGCACACCCTCACCATCAGAGGAGAGCCCCCACTGGCTCAGCACTCAGCTTTGCACAACAGGCTTGGCCTCTCATCCCTGGCACACAGAGGAGGAGCAATGCACACCTGCTGACCACCACCCAAAAACCTCAGGTGGAGCGATTTGACAGGCACTGCTCTGGAGCTCTGACACAAAAGCAAGGCTGGGCTCCAGCTCACTCAGGATGCCTTTCAGTTGTCTAAGCCATAGCATGATCCTCTCTCCCTTTCTCATCCTCTCTCTTTTTTCACCAAGAGTCATACTTGCTTTGAAGGTTCTGTCTTCTTCAGCGGTTGTGCCAAGTCTGGTAGAAAACAGCTTTTTTCATAGTTCAACCCCCTTTCATGGCCAAGGCACCATCCATCTGAGTACTGCAAGAGGTGGGGATCCTGGAGATGAATGGTTGTGTTCATAATTCATTTTTGTAGTGTACATGCGCAAGAGGACTGAACTTAAATTTCATGGGTATCTTAATTTTGGTCCCTTCTAAATTTTAAGTGTTTGGTTTTACAGCCCCAATTATCTTTTAATGTAGTTTTTGAGGAATTTCCTCGGTTTTTTAAAGACCAAACTTTAAAAAAACAACTTGGGAATTTCTTTATAGGAGGCAATAACGACTCTCACATGGAGCAACAGGATGACTGGTTCCTTTGCTCATGGCTCTCAGAAATGTAAAAGATCACAGGGGTCAAGCAAAGTGGTTTCATTCTGGCTTTTGTTTTTCATGTAACATATTAATAATTCTGATTCAAACCAAAACAAGATGTAAATCCACATGGAAAAATCAAAATTCCTCCTTTTCAAAGGGTTTGAATGAAGCATTTAGATTTTTCAGGATTTTCATATCACTGAAAACGGTTGAGTAATATCAACACATGCTAGAGTCAATGGTGGTGGTTTTTTCTCAACAAGGCACACATATCTGTATCTACCCCTCCATCTGAGCTCCCACCACCTCTAATTTCAATTTTTAAGCACCAAATTCTCGGTGAAAATCCTGCCATAAATTCACACCGGGGATGAAACTGTATTTTTCTGCCTAGTCTGTTTCCTGGGACAAATGAACCTGAACAGCACCCTCAGGGGGGCAGAAATCTGTTCCAACAACTCCAACAGTGACCCAGGTTCAGCACAGTTCATTAAAAGGGAGAGAAGAAAGGTGTCGTAGGAAGATCAGAGCAACATTTAATGTAGGTGTTCTTACTGGCTCTGGCTGCAATATTCCCAAGTAACATTAGTTTCCCAAGGCAAGTGAAGTGGAAAGAAAGGCAATGTAGTATATTGTCATCTCAATTTATGCTGCCCTATCCTAAGGGACAAAGGTCTGTATCTGGAGACATGTGGTTATGCCCAGCAGTAATCACTAGTCTGTTCACTATCAAATAAAGATGAGCATAAAAGGGATTCTTCCATCTCAGTGTGGAAAGTCAGAGGTTGCTGCCTGTGAAGCCTGACCACAAACACACAGTATTGTTGCTACCCTTTAGTTCCACTAAATTGTTTCCCTCTATATTTCTTGTGTACTCCTTCTGTGGATTTTCAAAACCTGTTGATGGTGCTGCGAGTAAGTTGCCCTTTCCAGCCAGAGAGGAAAGAAAGGCTTTGATTCCACTCTTCCTGTCCAGTTTGTCACCTGCAATGTTAGAAAAAGAAAAGCCTCTGAGAGCTGCCTGTTCTGAGCTGTGCTCGTATATCTCTATGTGTGTGCACACGCAGCTGTGGATGAATGTGATTGCGCATGCAAGAGTATGTGTGATAACATCATCCAGATGCCACACCACTCTCTTGGATTATGTCAGTCTCACCCAATGAAGCACACTGAGCAAATGCTAATAGTTAAGAGCTAATAAACACTACACTAGAAGGTCAGTGCTGAATCGTTTGGATTGTGCACATGGTTTCTCAGATACTTTCCGCCAGTAGTTCCCCGTGTCCAAAGAGAGGCTGTGTAGCTGCAGATCTCCCTGTAGCAGGGATTTTTAAAGAGTCAGCTGAATATGTTCAGAAAGAAACAGCCCTGATACAGTTGGACAGCATTATTGCCAGACAGCAGATTTCACAGGTTTCAAAAGGATGCTCTCGGTGACAGTTTCCATGTTTTTGATACAGTTAGCTCAAAGGAAAAAATGTCATATTTCTTAAAATCTCTTATTTATAGAGATCAGAAATAGAAGAGCAAATGATTCTTTATCTCCTTCATTTTATTTCTCTGTACCTTGTTGCCTTTGCTTCCTTGTACATGCCCTAGCATCACAGTAGACTTCAGGCTGTGCTCCTGTCTTGACAGTGCAATCAGTATGTGAATCAAGTGAAAATGTCTTGGTTACTTGCATGATAAAGACTCTGCTTCACTGTCTGCTATTCTTTAGGTCACCTGTAGCTGTTAATAAGCTGGAGCCTTTGTTGACCAAATCACTGTCCACTTCCTTCCTTCAGCTGACCCTTCTGTGAACTGCCAGGAGTTCCTGTTCAGACAGTAGATGTAGTTAGAAGGTGACCACACGGTGCTGGAGACAACTGTGGGAATAACGAAGACATTGAGAGAGTTCAAAAGAAATGCGTTAGATCAGTAAAATCATTTTGCATCAACCTCCAGCTATTCATTTAACCCCAGACCTAAACTCCTTCTGCTTTAGGATTATTTAACCTTCTAGCCTTTTTTAATTTGCATGGATGTCAAGAGAAATAAAACACTTCTATCCCAGGATAGCAGCAGATACTGTTAAAAGTTCTAGCACCAATATTGGACCAAGATTGAAGTACTTTCATATGTGGTCAGTGTTGAGAACTGAGCTCCAACTACTTAAAGGCAATTTCCTGACCACAAAGGAAGTTTGAGACCCATGTTTGGAATCAGCTCTTGTTTTTCCTGATGGTCCTGCAGAAGAGATGCTCTCGCTCCTGCCCACCCTGTTCTGCACTGATGTGGGGATGGGGTTGGGAGCAAGTATGTTATAAAATCATAGAATCATAGATCGTGGAATATGGAATGTTTTGGGTTGGAAGGGACTGTAAAGATCACCTAGTTCCAGCTGCCCTGCCATGGGCAGGGACAGCTTCCACTAGACCAGGCTGCTCAGAGCTCCATCCAGCCTGGCCCTGAACACCTCCAGGGACTGGGCACCCACAACTTCTCTGGGCAACCTGTTCCACCACCCACACAGTAAAGGATTTTTTTCTAATATCTAGTCTAAACTTAATCTCTTCTAGCCTGAATCCATTCCCTCTGGTCCTGTCACTAAACGCTCTTGTAAAAAGTCTCTCTCCATCTTTCTTGTACATTCCCTTCAGGTACTGGAAGGCCATAATTAAGTCAACTCACAGCCTTTCCTTTCCCAGGCTGAACAAACACAATTCTCTCAGCCTTTCCTCATAGGAGAGATGCTCCATCCCTCTGATCATCTTGGTGGCCTCCTTTGGACTCGCTCCAACAGGTGCATGTCCTTTCTGTGCTGGGGGCCCCAAAGCTGGATGCAGGACTCCAGGCTGGGTCTCAGAGAGCAGAGCTGAGGGGCAGAATCACCTCCCTTGCCCTGCTGGCTCCTTTAGATGCAGCCCAAGGTGGGGATGAAGACGACTGGTCAGGACCAAGGGGGATGGGAGCACATACTGGGAAGACTCTAACTGAGAGAATCAGAGATTCTTACAGGAGGAATGGTCTCTCAGGAAGATTGGCATGAGTTCAGATCAGGAACTGGGGACTCTAAAGAGAAGAATGAACAGCTAATGATGGATATTTCTCTGAAGTTTCATGGTGAAGTTTTAGTATTAAAGGTCCACCTTGGCTAGTGATCCAAAAGTTAAGATTCTTTCTAACTCTTTCCAAGGGTGTCCCGTTTTCCCAAGCAGTATGTCCCACAAGACAGCTTTCAGCCTTTATTTATGAAGCTTAGATAGCCAGCAGAAATCTGGCTGTGGAAATTATCAAACTATTCCTAGAGGTGGGAAAGCACAGTTCAGAATTAATGCCGACACGTCAGCAGCCATAAATAACATGCGAGTGTGCAAACATGAGTTTTTAACCTGCAGAAGTGCCTCACCCCTCAAGACCAGTAAAGGTTCTCGGACTAGCAAATGCAGCATGCATTCCTTATGGGTGAATACCCCCACTTGCCCTGAACCCTGTGGAACAGGGTGCTCACTGCTTTTGGGGGGTCTGTCCACACCTTGAGAAGTCATTTCACCCACGAGCAATGTGGTCAAGCTCAAGGGCTCTGCTCTCAGGTTAGTAATCTCATAGATTGCAAAGCCAGGAAGGACTTTAATGATCATCTGGTCTGGCCTGGCCTCCCACATAACACATACCAAATAATGTCACCAAGTAAAAGTAAATCCTGCCTTAACTTCAACTACTTGTAGCCGAACAAAAAGCATATCTTACTAAAGGAAAAAAAAAAAAAAAGTGGTTTATTCTTGATTTTTAAGACTCAAGTGATACGGAATTTACCATATCCTATGGTATTTTCTTGCCAAGGTTAATTGTTTGCAGGGTTTTAAAGATGCATGGCATTTCTTCCGTGATTTTTTGGGTGTTGATTGCACTTTTCCTTTGTTAACTAGATTCAACAACCTCCCTGTGCTAGAAATATTATCAACTCCCCTCTGAATCAATTTTTTACTTTATACCAGATTTATAAACATGGTCTCACTTTAAAGCACTGGCATCTGAATCTGTCTTTTAGGGACACTTAACCCTGTCTGTGTTCCTCCTATCCCAACATGTTCCCATCCCACTCCTGCAGCACAACCATGTCACTGTGGAGGGCCAAATTTGGTAGCCTCATTGGAAAATTCGGCTGCTGACGTGTCGGCATTAATTCTGAACTGTGCTTTCCCACCTCTAGGAATAGTTTGATAATTTCCACAGCCAGATTTCTGCTGGCTATCTAAGCTTCATAAATAAAGGCTGAAAGCTGTCTTGTGGGACATACTGCTTGGGAAAACGGGACACCCTTGGAAAGAGTTAGAAAGAATCTTAACTTTTGGATCACTAGCCAAGGTGGACCTTTAATACTAAAACTTCACCATGAAACTTCAGAGAAATATCCATCATTAGCTGTTCATTCTTCTCCTTGGAGTCCCCAGGTAGGAATCAAAACCTGTTCCTGTGCTGGACAGTGGCAGGAGGCAGAGTTATTTAGTTCTTCAGATTTTATTTGTGGTGCCAGTGGCCCCATTCTTTGTCTTGTCTATGAGATGGGGCAGATGCAGCCTGACCACTGATTGCACCATGCTGTCAGCAAATTACCGTCTGGATGACTCAGTATCAGCAGAAGTGTCTTGAAAGTAACCCAGAAGAACTGGGAATGGATAGACAGAACTGTTGCTGTGGATGTTGACATCTATCTTTCATCCCCAAAAGAGGGAAGAAAACGCCCACAATGTCTGAGAAGCTGAGCTATTGTGTGGGACAAAATGTTCTGCCACTTTTTTTCCTTTTGAATAAATAAAAAAGTGTCATTTTCTTTTGGCTTAACACTGACCTGCACTTGCAGGCTGCCATGGAGCTGCACCTCCTCACTGCTGTCTTCTGCAGTCCATGGGCCAGGACTGGCAGACTTGGACGTTCCTGAGATTGGGATGTCAGCACTGCGGTGTAGACCTGAGGCTGCAGAGGCACCTGTTGATCAGGCACCCTGTTTTTGGGGACCATGACACCAGCTCTTTAGGCTGCTTGATATACCCTCCCTAATGTTGCTCTCTGATCTGTCTGGTCCCCATTAAAAGAGCTGAAAAGCCCATCTGTGACTCACCTTATGAAATCCATCATGGTCCTGCTGGACATAGGAGAATCTGTGTTGTACAGGGGTACCAAAGGCAAAACAGATCACACAGGCCGCAGGGGTAATTTGGCTCATGGTAAATACTGGTGATCTAGGTCCCACAATCTCTAATTGTCTGGGGGTCACAGAAGAGCTTCACCACCAAGTCCTGGATTTATCAAACAAAAATCAAGGATTTTCTCCAAGCTGGAGTCTTCTGGTGAAAAAGTTTGCTTGTCAGAGATGATTCTCCGTTTTACCATAAAAAAGAATCACCTCAGCTGAAAGGTCACAGCCATCCATAGACACACCACAGGTGGTGGGGGGCAGCATGTTGGGAATGGCCAGACAGTCATTATTTTTTCCCAGACAAATGCCAAGCCAGGCCACTCAGTCTGGTTGCACTACATTCACATCCTGTTTCAAATAGCCACTCTTTGCTACCTCAGCAGTTGCTGAGTACTGTCACACAGACAATTCACCATTTCTTTCCAGTTTAATCTTCACCATGGGGAACTGACTTAGCATCCTAAATGCTATCACACATTTCTGTGTGATTCACAAATGCTCTCCTTCCCCCTGTGGTAGTATGTGCTTCTAGTCAACTGCAACCAGGAGCCTGAAATAGGAAAAAAAAGGGAAAAGGCAAGTCTGTTAATCCACCATGACACATACACCTTGATTTTATTTTATTGAAGGGATTTTATAAGGGCTATTATCTCCTGGTTTACATAATCCAACACTTCCCTTAGGGCAATCAAAATTGAGATTCATATGACTTGGAGTTTACAATCCAGTGCAGCTGGCAAAACTGGGATTCAGATTCATGACCGCAAAGGCAATCCTACTGCACACACACTCAGGAAGACAAAAAAAGGCAGAGAGAGAGAGAGCGAGTAAGAAAAGCCCCCCTGAAGTGATCTATTATATTGTCTGAGCAGGAGTGTTCGGGAAGCGGTATCATTAAATGAGTCGAAACTTCAGCTAATTTGATCCAAAGGTTGCATGACCTCTGCTAAGTGAGGGACTCCCTTTCCTTGCTGCCTTTGTCTGTTCTTAATAATTTAGCCAGCAACAAGGTAAGATCCAAGATTGACTTTTTCTGCTACAAACATGACTTCGGTCCAAGTATTTTAGCACCTGAACTCAAGTGAGGATAATAAATGTCAAAGAAATATTTATAGCTTGGTATATGGAGAATTTCCAGTTCCCTATACTGCAATAACACACATCCATCTGCTAACAGCATTAGAGCTGCAGTTTTAAAGCAGATAGTGCTTGAAAATAGAAGGCTGCAATATGCACAGATAGCTGTTGTATTTAAGTGTTTGATACTAAGCTGATAATTAAATTAGAATTTAATTATCCAGCCTCGGGAAGCTGTTTTCTTCCTGGACTCAGGCCCACACAGAAATTCAGACTCAGCTCTGTGCCTCTTCCACTCCTCTGTGTTCATTTAACTGAAATCCATTCCTGCAATAACCTGCTGAGGAGACCAAGCATACAGAAAAAGAAGATTAAAGAGGAATAATTGAAATTTAGAAGTGGAAAAAAGAGTTCTTATCCTATCCCATACCTCCCTCCAGCTAGTACAAGTGAATTATTCTTCAGAGCTTGGTCAGGTCTAGTTTTAACTGACTGCAGTGATGGCAGCTCCATCTCTTCCTTTGGGAGAAAGCTGCACATTTGAACAAAGCTCCCTGCTAGCAAATATTTCCTGATGCTAAGCCTGTATTTTCCTTCTTTTTTGAAGTGATCCCTTTAATGCTGGCTTGGTCCAAGATTTTTTCCCAGTGAACTCAGCTCTGTGAGATCTGGAATACTTACTGGAATGTATGTCTTTTCACCTCCAGATTATGGTTTGAAATCCGCCCTAGGGTCACAGTGGATGGAGGCTGTGGCTGCAGCAGATGGTCCCCCAGGCCTGTGTGAATTAGGTCGAGGTGTGTAGTCCTGTCCTGAAGGTATGCCACAAAAGCAAGGACACAAAGCTGCTCCATCGTTGTCCATTGCTGAGCCACGTGGTGGTGGGAGATAAAAAATCCTTTTGAGACTTGGAGACAGAATAGGCACGAGAAGAAAGTGTCTGAGCAAAGATGGGCGTGGGGGTGGGGAGGGGCTTTTGCTCTTGCTGCGTTGGGTGTGTCAAAGTGCTTTGAGCAACCTGGTCTAGTGGAAGGTGTCCCTGCCAACGGTGTGGGAAGTTGGAACTAGATGATTTTTAAGGTTCCTTCCAACCCAAACCATTCCATAATTCTATGACTACCACCCTTCTTTACCCTCTGGCACCTCTCATGCAAAGTAAAAATGTGAGACATAGTGATTTTGGCAGAACTGGGGTCTTTTTCCACTTAGAAAGGATATCTGAATGTGGGGTTTTCTTTTGAGATCCAAGATACATAACTGAATGACTTCCTCACTAGTGAAGTGTTTAGCACCTTTGGTTGCAACAGAAATCAGAGGTGGAGAGCCATGTGGGAGGATGGTTGAAATGAAAGCACGGAGTTATCGCACTGATGTTAAACTTTCCAGGAGAGCTGGTGCTCTGCAGGTGGATGAGGAAAATCATGGGTAGTGATAGAGACAAAAGGTTTCTGCCCTGTGATGGGGTGGAGACCTGGTGCTGTTCAGTCATGGCAGCAGTGCTGACTGGCATCAGAGCCCCACGCTGCACCTCTCAGGACAGCCAGAAAGAAGGGCACTGTTGGGGTCTGTGTGGTCTGGGGGGGACCAGTGTTTCAGTAGCACTAGTTCCAGCCTAATTTTAGGCCAATTTGGATGGGGCTTGAACATATCAGGGTCAGTGATGGTGCCCAAGGGATTGCCCTATGCTGAGGGACCACAGGAGCTCAATGCAGCTGACCAGCATCAAACCAGTGTGACATTTGTAAAGTCTAGCTCAGTCACAGCATGTGAGACTGCACCATGCTCAAATACTATATTTGACATGCTTCTGGCACGTTACAACGTTGAAAATGTCAGCTACATGTCTGCAGAGGGACGATGGAAGAAAAATCTGACTGTCTTATTTTCTCCAGGGGGTGTGGGGGACGTTTACCTAACCACCACCTTTCCCCTAAAAGGAAGGGGATAGAGAGATAGAGGACAAGAGCAAGAGAAGAATGGATCAGGGCGGCCCTCCAGGGTTCAGAGCTGTCACTGGCAGGTCCCTGGTGCTGATGTGCTAGTGATGTTCACAAAGAGCCCTCGGGGTCAGGCTCAGCATTCCAGACAAGTTAATTCAGCGACCCTTCTTTCATCACATGGTTTTCACCATGTTGGAAAGCCTGCATCACCCTTGGAGTGACAGCGGTGGCTCATTCTGGGGAGATGTGTCAGTGTCTTCTCGGAGGCATGAAGGTTTCATTCTCCATTTCTCACTCCACACAGGATGAGGATATACCAGAGGGCTCTTTGCCAGTCTTGTCCCTCATGGTCTGGAAGAGTGGGAGCAGCTCTGCTCTCTTACTCACTGGTGCCTCATCCTCAATACATGGTTGACTGTACACAACAAAGTCTCACAATACTAATGTTAACATCTGCTCTTCTCCCTCCATCCCTCCCTCTCTCCCTCAGCCAAATCAGCAAAACTTCTGGAACAGCTTTGTTCTGCAGTTCCTCTGGAATGAAAAATGGTGGCTGCCGTCTCTGTTTCAAATGCCAGGAAAACCTCCTGGCCCCTGCTATATATATAAAGAAAGGTGATTCACCCTGAAGACTGGCCCGGTTAGGTCATACAAATGAGATTTTGCTTGTAAAGTTACAGATGAGAGCTTGGTTGGTGACTTATCCCTGCTTCTTGCTCCATCTCTTGGTCATTTCTTCACCAACTGAAGTCTCCTTGGAAGCACACCTCATTGAAAATTATTGTGTTATTTTCTCTCTCTCTCTCTCTCACTCTCTAAGGAATTGTATTCTTATGGATTATTTTGCAGTTGAAATATATTCTTAATTAGCTATGCTTGGTTTCATGGTTTATGCTACACTTTGCTGTGTGTTGTGCTAATTAACATGCCTTTGTCGATAGAAGGACTTGAACAAGCTACTGCAGCTTGGCAAAAGACAGCAGAGAATTAACATTGGCCTGCTGAACAATATCTTAAAACAAAGCAAAACAGAACAAAAAAACCTTTCTTAGTGAGCCAGACGATACCTAAAGCATGATTCTCTAGGAAACATTGCTTCATGTGAAATTTAGCAGACAAGTGTTTCTCTTACTTCTCTGTGATCAGAGTCACGCAGTGTAAAAATTGTTGTGGACCTTTATTTCAAGAGGTAACATAAGATCCTATAAGCTGAAAAGCTGCAACACCAGGGCTCTGGTAATGGGCTTTGGAAGCCTTTGTCTGCTTTTCTTAAGTCAAGGCCAGTTTTGTATCAGACTGTAAACTCTGGAGACAACTTTAAAATACATCACTGCTGAGTATGTGAGGAAGCAAGTCGAAAATGTGCTTTCTGCAGGAATTTGTGTGGGTAAAATTTGATCACTCTGATGTTCATGGGAAATGAATGAAGAAGCAGTATAAGCATGGCCACAGTGAATTAATTTGGAAAGTTACACAAATTCTAGCCAAAATTATTTTTTCAGCTTTTGCTGAGCTTTGCTGCAAGTCCAGTTGTGTAAAACCATCTGTTCTTTTTCAGAGCAACCTTATTAAGACCTACTGATAATATTTCATCTCCTTCCTATAGACAATGTTTCAGTCTTTATTATAAAAATGTGAGGAGCTGTAATCTTGCCATCCTGTTTGCACTCAGAAAATATGATGAGTAAATCTGTCATCTCTCCTTGAATAAAAGGACTCCGTCCTCACACTATCTCTCCTATTTGAGGTAAATTCCTGCTGTGCTTTAAACAGTTACTTATTATTGATTGGCATAAATTAATATCTGTGCTGTGATTTGCAGCAGATTCCATGTTAGAGTTATATGTCTAGTAATTGCTCTCATAAAGTATGTTCCTACTGTAGATGTGTGGGTGAAATGTGTCCTGGAGACTGCCTGTTGCCAGCTGTACTTCTTTGGAACATTAGCTCCAAAAGCCACTTTATATAGTGAAAATCGGTTTAAAAATTATTCAACGTTTGCATACAACTTCTTCTGAAGAAAAATTCTAATCAACCAAAATTAATTACTTTATTTCACTCATGTTGAAGTTTTCATTTAAATTTGATTTCTATAGACAAACACGTTTTAGTTTTTGATCCTTGCTCATTTTCTCTTCCTTTTCCCTGTGTAGACAGAAAAGAGAAAAAATAGGGAAAATGAGAAACACAAATACATGAAAAATGCAAGAAAGCACCAGAGCAATTTTTCTTATGATTTTGGTTTTGTCAAAAGCAAAAGCAAAAAGGAGCCTTTTTTTTCTTGCATCTGTCTTCCAGGAGAAGAAATAAATATGTCAAAATGCTCCACTTTCTCAGGTTTCTGATTTATTAAAAATTCTTTCTGGGTGGGGAGGGAAAGAGAAAATTAGGAAAGAAAAAGTAAGGAGGAAGTTACAGGCTAATTATCTAATACCTGAGAATTAAATAACAACAGAACACAAACAAAAACAGGCAGCAAAAATAGCCAGACTGAATAAATCCAGGAAGTTGTACATTAAAGATATATCTGAAAACGAAGATTGTTCTCAGGCAGAGACTTTTTTGACAGAAGTATGTTTTTCAGCAGGAAAAGAAGTATACTTTTCTGTTACTTTGATCTGGAAAGAAAGGAATTTTGTGGTTTTTTCAGAAAACCTTTTCTCCATTGAGCTTTCTGAATCTTAAAACAACACCTGCTCTGTTTGATCTGATTATAAATATGTTGTATATTCCTGGAGTGAGTTCCTCTCAGAGGACCATGACAGAGAGCACAGCATATGTATGGAAATATTCTGTAGACTAGGCTCCCATAAAAAAAAGGCCTGCAGGGTAGAGCACAGACCTGCACAGAAGGGAGCCTGGAAAAAAACTTAAACCGGAGTAACCAAGGAAAACTTCTGCTCTTACCACTGGCATCATGAGGGCTTTACTTTCCACTAAGCCCAGCAATGAGCTCAGTCTCTGAGGTCTCGTTGAAACAATCTGAGTGCAGTAACCACCTGATAGGGGTTTTATCTGTCCGGGGATAAACTGCTTAATGGCTTCTGCTGGGATATGAAACTGGTTCCTCGAAGTCTCCCTGCCCCAAGCCGGTTCCTTTTGCTGCCACACCACCCCCAGTAGTCCTGGTGAGATCCATGCTTTGTCTGCTTATGGAGCATTCCTGACTGAGCAAACAAGAACATCCTTAGTGTGTGGAGGGATGTCTCTTGTTTGCTGGTGCATTTGAGAGGACTGGGTCACAAGCTGTGCAGTTCCAGTCCATCTTTTCTCCATCTGTCCTGGCAAAAGTGAAGGAGTATTTAGCTCCTTTCCAAACACCAGTGGTATTTTTCCACCTTTGCTGCACTGCATGTAGTGTGCAGCAGTTCATTGACTGGAAAGAATCCAGAGGATGGGAGGAAAAAGTTTTCCTCTCCCATCCTCCAGGAGCAGGAAATGGGAGAATGTCAAGGGCTTTGCAGGGTGGTGGGCTCTGAACTTTGGATAGGTGGGTGATGTTGGTTTGCCTGAAGCTGGGGTGCTGCTGAGTAGCAATTCCTAGCTTTTCTGAAACTGGACGAGATTGCCCTCATCTTCTGACTGCTCCCCTCACTTCCTCCCATTTCCCGTGCTCAGGGAGTCTGTTCAGCTTGGAGACAGTGGTGCACAGGAGTAATTAATGCCTGTGCCCCCTGGTCTGACACCTCCCCAGCTGAGAAGCTCTCCTCTGCAATGACAACAATAACAGAGGATCTCCTTTCTACTTTGGTCAAGGGTGGAAGCTGAGCTCATGTTTGTATATCCTGGCTGTTGAGATGGAAAGTGTGAACTTTACAGAAAATTAAATCTGCAGAGAAGAAGAATGGTGGAGGGGGAGGGGGTCACTCTGGAGAAAGAGAGGCCTGCATACGGAGATCCCATTATGTCCAGACCTCACAGTGTCTCCCCACTCATTCATGCCAAGCGCAATGTGGGCTGGGTGTGAGGCAAAAGCCTTCAGGCTTAGCCAAGGAGAGAGGCCCCAGCATGTGTTGCTGTGCTTAGCACTGGAGTCAGTATGGATGCTGGCCAGCTGCCAGGCACACTGGCATGGCTGTTATTAGATACCACTGTGTTAAGCTTAGCACTTTTTGCAGGCCAGATAAATTCCTTTTGTGTTTTCCCATGCTCCTGACACATTTAGAAGAGTTCCAGCTTCAGAAAGAAAAGGCATGAGCAGTATAAACAAACTACGAACGTCCAGTGGGCATGGATAGGGATAGAAGGTTGGGACAAGATGCATTCACCCTTCCTTAACTCAGTGCAGGTTCATTAACTGTTGAGCTTGGGTGGACATTTTATAAATAACTACACAGGGAAAGTCACTCCCTGAATTGCCTTTTGCAAAGGGGACAATTAGATCACTTGAGCAAATTGCAAAAAGAGCAGTAGATAATTAGGGCTATGGCAAGCTGCACAGTGGCCATGCCAGTTGGCTTGTGTTGACCTGTTTGTGACTGGAAAGTCAGTTTGGATAAATTTTTTGTGCTTCATGATTTTTCTTCCTTTAAATAATGTGATTTCATAGCCTAGGAAGAGCCAGAAATTGTGGAAGAAAAGGCTAGTGTGTGTACTTTCCAGCATTTCTCCACGGCACATCCCTCACCTGTCCCAGCCCCAAGCTGGGTGAGATAACCCCCATGACACTTTCAGCTTGCAAAGCACAAGTTGCAGATCCTATAATCTTGGACTTTTTTGGTGGCCTTTCTTTTCTCTTAAAGACTGTGGTGAGGTAAATTAAGACAGATACTCTCAGGACCACATGCTCTTCTCTGGTGGTTCCCCTCCCCTGCTCGCCAAGGCAGCATTAGCAAACTCTTACAACTCCTCTTTTTAGCTCCTGCCAGAGCTACTCTTCTGGTGATATGTCCATTGGAATTTTAGCTGTGCCTGAGGAAACCACTCTGTGGTTGTCTGCTTTTCTCCATTTGCTGGGGAAGGACAGCTTGCCTCTTCTTTCCTGTCTTTGCATAATGCATTACTCTTCTCTGCTGCCATCCCCAAACCAGGATGGTTTAGGGAGGGCCCTGCTACTCCGTGAGTCCCAACATCACTCACTCAAACAAAGGGATTGGGCTACGTCTGCCCTGTAGCCACAGGCATAGCAGGGCAAGGGTTTATAGAGGGGAGGAATTTGTAGAGTCCCAGGAAAATAACTGGAGATCTGATGGATATTGGTGAGGTTGAGGACACCCCATTACAGTATTAAATTCTTACATTCAGCAGAAATCCCTCTCCTCTACATGTGCAAATGTACAAGATGCAGGAATCATAGCAACCACACTAAAGATGTACCACTGTCAATGTCAGTGTGCATTAGAGGCTAAGAAAGGAGGCAAGATGAGAAGCTTTAGTATTAAGAGTTGGGGGGAAAAAAGGTTGGGAAACCATTCTCAGCAATTCCATTCAAAGCTCTTTTGTTAGTTCTCTTTATAGTCCTGAACAAGTAAGTTTATGCTTTCAGGATCATTCTCCCCCTGCTTTGCAAATTATTCCATGAAGTCCTGTGAAGCTCCTTGAATAATTTTCACAGCTCAGGGTATGGCACATCTCACCATTTCCAAAGCTATACTCTTTTACTTCCCCATTAAATGCTTTGCCAAATACAAATAGTACGGATGGAAGATTTTCATGCCAAATGTCTACCTAATGATGGCTTTGGGGGGATGGTTCAACTCTTTCAGCTAAACTGAAACAACAGTTTCCAAACATGAGGTTAGAGGGAGAGATATTTCAATAAGAAAGTCTGAAATTTGAAGTAAGGGCTTGACATTCAGCATAGGGCTGGGTGCCTTTATATATGGTATGTGCTTTTTTCTGTGTCCCTGTGAAAATTCTTCTAAGTTTGACCAACATGCTAGCCTCTAAATTAGTAAGTCTGTGCTTCCTGAACAGGAGGTTTTTCAGACATTGCAGCTTTGTGTCCTGAATACCCAGAGATTTCTGGGCATTGCCCTGGCCCCATAGCTCCATTGCTGCAGATTGACTGGGACAGAGCTTTCCCCGGTTTTTTGTCCCTCTCCCCCTCTTTCTCCTTTCTCACCTACTTCCAGCTTCTTTTCTTGTGTGCCCAGTCACAGGGTACAGCAGGGACTAGGCAGTGTTCAGCATCACAGTTAGCCTAGAGTTGACCCTCGATGTGCCCACGGGCTCAGCCCTGCTGTGCAGAAAGAATAGAGCAGGACACAGGCTGTGGAGTGGGGGAAACAGAGGAACAACTGGGGATATAAACCCACAGCTCAAATGACAAACTGTGGGCCTGGTCATCCCAATCTGGTAGACCACCCAAAATTTTTCTCCTTTTTCTAAAATTCCTACATTATTTCTTGTAACTTATGAAAATCCACAATGTATAAAGGATGCCTTGTTATATTTCTCTCATTCTTTTGCTTCATGATTCTCTGCTCCTGTGCAGATGTTGTAAACATCCTGCATAATAAAGTTCTTCTCATGGCTTATCCTGGACACCTCCTGATGTGGAGCCTTGGGGCTCTCTGGAAGCTGATGGATGTAGGTGTCCCATGGGAAAATGGATTTGCAATCACACATTAGTATTGCATAAGCAGCTCCCAGTGTTGTGTCCTGGACTTTCAATCCTTGGATATTTTTAATATGGATTTAAAAGCATGATTTTAATAATATTATGAAGTACAGTTTTGTGGAAGCAAATTTAAACCTCAGCTGTAGCACTGTTTTCAAATGTACCTGTTGTTTAAATGTAGCTGAACAAAGCTGCACAAACCTAGGAGTTCACAGTTCCACTTGGATACTGTGTACTCAAGCACAAGTACATTTTCATACAGAAATAATCTTGTTGTTTGCCTAAAAGTTAGAAAAACTCATAATCCTCACTAAAAGACTCGTTTTTATGCCATTTCCAAGATTAAGGTTGATTTCCATGTTAATCTCTCCAGCACACTAGAGAAGACATACTTCCCTTTCCTCTGAAATAATACAAGAATTAAAAACTTTTAGTGTGAGTCTCACTGAATATAGATGTGCTTTGGCCCATTGAATGAAAATCTTAGAGATTTAATGTATATTAGAAGAGCATTACAGGAGAAATTATTTTACAGTTCTGTCTGTCATGTTGATACTTGCAGTCACTCTGAGCCTGTACCAACTTTAAGACTATAATCCTGCTCAGGTGCTCCAAGAACACTGGGGAATTTGAGAGCCATGGTTTATAAAAGAAGTCTGGAAAAGGCTTCCCATTGTCTCAAAGTGAAATGTGGCTGATGGTGAAATCTGATGGTAGGTTGGAGAGGAAGCTGTGACCAGACTGCAGACAAGATATACAGCTCACTGGAGAATGCTCCGAGCCACCAGGATGTGAGGCAGGAATGCTCCACCCATCCTACACTAGGCTGGGCAGTCTGGGGGGGACAATCAAAGGTAATTCAATTTCTCCATTGGTCCTCAAAAGTTGGAATTTCATGCCTGAATTTACAGGAATTAGAGGAGTCCCAAATATTTCTTTGAGCTGTTTCGAGCACCATAACATTTTACTTAGATCTGCTCAGACATGAGTATTCCCCCGTGAAAGAGCACAAATGTCTGTGACATTGCAATACAAAAAACAGCTGAGAACAAATGACATCAGAGACCTTTATCCATACCTTTGCTACCTGGTAATCATTGAAAAATAACTAGAAATAAGCAGAGCAGGGACAAATCCTATTAGAAAATCTGAAGACAGGAGCTCAGTTCAGTTTAAGTTATGATAAGGGTTTCTGCTAATTCACATATATTTGTACACAAGAATAATTTCTAGACACTCAAGTAAATGTTCACTGTGTTAAAAATTATGAAATGCAGCTTCGAAAATCTATTATTCCTGGTTTTGGGGACATTTTTTCTTGCTGTTTTATACCATCTTTAAAACTTTTCATCACTTTGATGTAGTCATGAAGCAGATCCAGCATGATATGGTCGAGGTCAGTGATTATCCGCTATAAAGTTCAAGCAGATTGCAAATAATCTACTATGTGAAAGAAATAAGTTGCTCACTATTCTTCAAGGATAGATTAAATGAGTAAAAGCTCTGTAGCAGCTTGTATCTAAATTACAGAATCACAGTTACTAATCCTATAGCTGATGTTGTCATGTTAAAAGCTAAATTAAATTTTCCGAATTATTAAGGAAAAAAAGCAAGTTCCATGGTTTGATATGCTTAACAGTGGCTAATATAATTAAGACTGCAATGGATTTCGGTTACAGAAAATGACAGGAAATAAGGAAATACAATGAACACTGCACAAAGGACTATGCATAGTTCAGTCTGGAGCTCCCCAGAGATAAATTACCAAGTCCAGGGAAGATCAACATGTCATGAAATTAGTTCCAAAGTGTTTTCTAGAAGCATTTGTGTCTCTGCCTTGAAATTGCTTTGCCATCCTTCCTAGTTGTAAAAAGTTCAGACAGCCATTCAGAGACTGGAAATACCCTTGTCAAGTGAGCAAGCAAAAGCTACTGAAAGAGAGACAGCAAAGCAAATAGTTTTCCGGCATGGCAGAGACTTCAACTGCACTGGAGGGAAAAACAAGTGGAAGCAGAAAGGTGTGCATTGTTCAGCCAGAGTCAAGTAAAACCAACACATCAAAGGGCACACTGTGAGATTTTTTGAGGCAAAAATACAAAAGGAACATCTCCTACCATATGCTAAACATTGCATATTCCAACAGAGCACCCACAGCAGTGATGAGAAATTAACAGAAGTTAACAGATCGCGGTTTCAGTGGCTGTTCTTGCAGTAACTCAAGATGAATGGACTTTCCAACCAAAAAACAGGACACATTTTGTACTGGACACTGACTGTTAAAGATTCTCTCCACATAGGTGATGCTTAAAACTTAGTGATTTTACCTCCACTGAAAAGGATATATTTGAACTAGATTTTTATGTTGCAAATCTGAAGTCTTGAAAAGCGCAATGGGTAAGAGCAGCTCTTAATTGAATTAAAGGTGGATTGAACCTTCAGTCTTGTCAGAAAGCTGCCTCCATTGGAGGAGGAAGCAAGAACCTAAGGAAGAGTTTGAAAACATCTTCAAGAAGGTAGGGAAGCTGTCAGCACAGTAAAAAACAGGCCTGCAAGTATACAACTGTTACAGGATTCACTGTAATGGTAAAACTCATTTTGCCTTAAAACAGAGACTTAGAAAAGTTCTTGGATATGCTAGTCATGCTGAGAATTGTATTGGGGTTGACAGAAGTGAAATTGTTAGTACTTCTGAGGAACTTTGGTTCCTCAAAAGTACTGAAAATGTAAAAAGGCAAGTTTTCCATTATCTGAAAGGAGAAAAATATTGAGGGATAGAGGTGATGCCAAGTATTTTCTATGCTAGATGCCACAGCAGGATTCTGGCAAGAGCATCTCAAAATACAAAGCATGTATTTGTGTACGTTCAACACACTCTTCAGGAGACACAATTTCTGCAGTCTGTGATGTGGGCTGTGTTTAGTATTCCAGGTGTTTCACTAGGAGAGTGAGGTGAATTTGGGATAGTATGGAGTGTAATTGGTCCTGCACATCATTTTGACCTGGGGAAAAGCAGCAGAAGAGCACTATGAAGTCCTCAGGCATCTTGAGAGCTCATGTTGCTGAAGTAAAGCTGAAAAAAATTGCAAATAGAAATTTTCTGTCGTGTAAAAAAAAAGGTGGGGAGAGGTATTAAAGCAGTAAGATGTGGTGACAGGTCTCTGGGTGGTCAGAAAACCACCAGTTTTCCTGCCCCAAGAGACAAGGAAGCCACAGAGAGTTTCCTTGGCCCAGTGTAGCTCACAGGAAAGTTTTCAACTCCCTCATTTCCTTGAAGTAGCAGCTGTAGCTCTCAGGCAGAGTGTGACAGATCAAAAATGCTTGCAGCAGAAGACACAGAGAAAGGGTGATGTGCTCACGAAGCTCAGAAAGGGATGCAGAAGTGACCACTGAGAGAGGTCTGGAAGACACTCCAGAGTGCAAACTTTCAACAGCTTTGCAGGCTAAAGGAGTAAATTAAAGAGGCTGAAGTCCTGGGAGGCTGGAACAGTAAATGCAAAAGCGAGTTGCCCACAGATGCCTCTGAGGAGGGTGTCAGTGTGCCTTTCCTGTACCAGTGTGGTCAGAGTTGGAAACCAGTGGCTTGTATGTCACACACACCAACAAAAACAGAGCGTCAGCATGTTCAAATAGAGAAGGCAGCTTTGGCCCCGGTCCACAGGTGTAAAATTTCACTTCTTTATTTATGGGAGGCCAGTGTTAGCTGAACTGACCATAAAACCTTCCTAACATTGCCAAGAGGGACCTGGTAACTCTCATGCTGTACATACATGCTTTTCTCTTTTAAGTATAATTTGAAGGCAAATCTGGGAAAGATTTGGTGGTTTCAGAGTTGTTTCAGAACATTAAATAAAAGAACAATGGAGCAGAGCTCAGAACTAGATGGCATGGATGATATTTGAGATAAAATAAAATCAAATCAAGCTTAAAGCATGGTAGCTCTCAGATGAAACATGGACTCTGAGCTACAGCTAGAGATACTCTTCAAACTACTAGCTGAGAATGGTTAGAATAGCCCCTACCTCAGTTTGAGGGTAAGATCTCTTTACAAGGTGTTATTTTGTTTAAAGGTGTGAGGGTGTTGAGTCCTAAGGTACTACAGGAAAAAAAAAATCCATGCTGTTAAAGTGTGTAAAAGAGAAGGGAAACATTTTCTCCGGCAAAAGAATAATTGTTCCACACGGAAAAGTAAGCACATGTTTATTTGTGCTATCTGCAAAAACTCTGTGTACTTGTTCTGCACTCCTATTCTAAACAATATAAGATACCCTCAGTTTATGCTATTGCAATTTAAGCAGCTGTCAAATCTAATTTTCTTTTACATGGTATTACTGATGCAGTGAGGTCTGATAAATTAATGCCAAACGTGGTCACGAGATCAAGCATTTGCAGGGTGAATTTAGGGGTTTGGACATGAACTACTAATTGCTATTATTCCAAATATAACAGATGGATGGGAAATGGTGTAAAAGTATCTAAAGAAGAATGCTTAGTCAGACTCTGATCCACGTTTAGCTCTGTTAAACTGCAGATTGTCAGCATGGCTTGTCACTCTCTGAGGCTTTGCTGAGTAGAAAACAAAAGCCAAGAATGGTCCAAACAATTAGAAACTGATGTCAGAGGTATTAACGACCTACCAAAATGGAAAAAAAAAAATATCAAAGGGCAGGGGGAAAGAAAGATAGGATTCCTGGTGTTGGAAACACCCTCCACTTCTTGAAAATGATGCATTAATCCATGATGATATGAGGTCATCACCTGTGATGAGCCGTGTCTGTGCAAGGAAAGAAGTCACCATATCCAGTTCCCAAAGAGACTGAGATATTGAGCACCAGGAAACAGCAGCAGCAGCCTGAAGTGCAGTAGCCCTCAGATGTGAAACCACTGGAAGAAAAGGGTTGACTGTCTCCTGAGATCAACATCACCGACCTCCTGGTTCAATTTGCAGAGTCAAATCTGAGTGCAAGAGACTTTGTAGGTCTAGCTGAGCACCATTAGTCAGCTTAGCTAACAGGTCAATCATAAAGTTTGTATTTATACATTCTGTTAACGGTGGGCTTTAGGTCTTGTTATCAGCTTTTGACTTGGAAGGCAGGATGTGGTATTGAATGACAAAAGGAAAATCTGTGCTTTCAAGACAGAGTCCAGGCTGTGCATTAAAAAAATACTGTCATGTAAGTTCTTGGGAATGCATTCAGAATAATGGTCCTGCATGTGGTTCCCAGGCTAGACAATGAATCAGGGACTTGGATGCAACCACGGTGTGGCACACAGCCCTGCACAAAGGCTGGCTAGATTATGTGGATAGCTGCTGGCACTGGCACTGCCACAGTGGCCAGCCACGGGGGTGGTGCACATGCAGTTTCACCAAGGATTAGGTCCTGGTGCGTCCCAAGAAAGTAGTCAAGAGAAAGCCCTTCAATGCAGGATAGCAGCCACTAGGTGACTCTGAAAGGGCCATCCAAGAGAAATGTGACACTCCTAGGATGTGGCTAATTCTGTGGTTTAGTATGCTTTAGGAGCATCCAGTGGCACTTCCATCAGGAAACTTTGTGTTCTTGAGCTTTTTCAGGCACTAAAATGACTTTTAAAGTCTGACACCTTCTGCCAGCTGCAGCCAGGCTCCCTTCTGTGTTCTCAGCCTCTGCTTTATGGGGAGCTGCAGTGCACCAAGGCTTGGCCTCTTGCTGGTGGGGTGCCTTGTGACTACTTTGCTCAAGGAAGTGCTGCTGATTACCACTGCTGGTGTCTTCTCATGCCTTGCAAGCAGGGTGCTCAGCAGCTGCAAAGACCACAAGAAAGAATCAGAGAGGCTGTGCCAGGCACTTCAGAGGCAAAGAGTGGAATGGGAAGCACAGCAGAGTTTGACCATGAACGCTGGGGAGAGAGGAGGTCAAAGTCTAGACATTTGGGAGCAAAGGTTCACTTTGAATAGAAAAGGGGCCCTGGTGGCCTCTAAAATTACCATAAATGTCTGTTTACAGGAAGTGGTTGAATGGAACAGATCAAGTTAGGGTACCCGAGGGCCTTGGAGAAATCCTGTGTTTATGAGGTAGAGAGGAATTGGTCAGAGCTGGGAACGTTGGAAAGTTGTTGGTGAACGGACTGCCTTCAGCCAACCACAGCTCTGGGAAAGCAGGGCTCAGCTGACACACGCCTCTGCGAATGGCAACCCAGAGCAGTGTCCACTCTACAGAGCATATACAATCCATGGCCAGCTTAATCTGCTCGCAAAATAAGTGGGAAAACATCCCCATGGGGTAAAACCTTATGCACACTCGTGAGCCTCGTTTGTGTTGCAGTCTGTGCTCCCTGAGCTGTTGAGCTTGTTCTCCTGAGTGCACGAAAAGCAACAATCTAACACAAAGTTGTCTGACTCTGGTCTCTTCAGCCATCATACGGCTAAATGAGGCTGGGAAAAAGAAGGGAGTGGGGGAGAAGAAAAGCAAAGCAGAAGAGAAATGGGGCTCCCAATTACTGGCATGCATATCTCCATATAGACTAAGCAGCAAGGGCTCACAGTTAGCAAACTGCTCATTAGAGCCAAGGCATTAAGTCATTTCTCCAGGGAAGAATAAAACTGAACTCAGAGACCAAAACTCTGCCAGAAAATGTAGGGCAGGGGGAGGGGAGGAGAAGTGGTTCAGAGAAAGAGGGTAAAAAGGAGGCATAGGAGAAAACCCCCACCAAGTAGAGAAAATGAATGGATGGTGGGTAAACCAGGAGAATGAAGGGAAACAAAGGCAAGCAGAAAGGAGAGCAGGTGAGCTGTGGGATAACTACGGTGTTATAACACTTCGTAATTTCTCAGACTGCATTCTTCCTAGGCTTTGGTGTAAACAGTTAAACAGGGAGCAATTTCTGCCCTGATGGAGAAAACAGCAAGTACTGAAGGAGTTTTTGGCTACACAGTCTGTCAGCGCCCTGGACCTGGTCTCAGCATTGACTGCTAGTTCAGGCCTCCAAAGCGATGTCTCAGTGCAGTGCAGCAGTGAGGAGGTGCTCAGCCCTGACTTGCCCGGGGACACACCACAGGCCTGCCTTTCTGGTAACCCTGTGTCCCTGGGGGAGGCTCAGCAGCGCTCAGGGCAGCCCTACAGCACCAGATTCCCTGCTCTGCTCAGGCTGTCCTGACACCTCCAGCAGTTTTTCTGTCCAAAGCACAAAGGGGTAAGTTAGTGGAGATTCAGGCTCACTGCAGCCTTTCACTAGAGGCTCCATCTGGCAATCCCAGAGCATTCCTGAGAGGTGAAACCAGCTCACTGGCTGGCTGTCACGGTGACTGCACTGCAGTTGTGGCTGTATGGATGGGTGACGTGTGCTGCCCACCAACACCTAGCTGTGCGCTCCAAACTGGAACAAGGCTTCTCGTCCTGCTATTATCAGCTGCAAGGAAACCTTCCGACCTGGAGTGAATGCATGCTTCAAGTGGGACCTGCAAAGCCCATGTGATGTTAGGTTATTGTATCATCCACATGGTGATGTTAGGTTATTGTATCTGTGCCCCCTGGGGCATGCCCCCATGCATGAGTTAACAGGAAAGGGATTGTTTTGCAAAGCCAGCAGAATACAGAAGAGGCTATAAATCAGTACGTGGGTACAGAGGATTTTATTCTTAGGAGCCCAGCAAAGGGGAAATATTCTCTCCAAAGGGGAATGGGTATTTGTGAAGGAAAAAATGTCATTTTAGGCTTTTCTAAGATCTCTACCCTTGGAGATTTTCAAAACACAGCTGGATGAGGTTTTGAGCAATCTGATCTACCTTTGTACCCATGCTGCTGTTTATTGTCTACTCCAGAGAGCTGGCTGACCAACTCTTTGGGTCTTTTTGTGAGGACAAATTCAGACTGTTATGGCTCAAGGACTGGTAAAGGTAATTTTAACTAACCTGCCTGTTTAAAATTGCATTGAGTTAGATCCAGTTAATGTTAGGCCACCTGAGCTCTGTTGAAATTTTGGTTGTAGGAAACAGAATTGATAATTATGTGTTCAGCTGCTTCAGCTATGTCCTAGAAATATTTGTCTGCTTGGCCAACCAGCATCTGAGTCACCATCCCTGTAAGAATTTAAAAGGTGTGTAGATGTAGCACTTATGGTCATGGTTTAGTGGTGGACTTGGCAGTGTCAGGTTTATGGTTGGGCTTGATGATCTTAACGGTCTTTTTCAACCTGAACAATTCTATGATTCTATGCCTGAGTGAATCTGTTACCTAAAGAAAGTCAAGGAGGTTGTGTATTCTGAATGAGTGGCTGTGAATGGGGAAATCACAATTTGGATAAACACAATTACAAAATTTAAAAATAATATGCTCTAGATTTCAAAAGAAACACAGTATTTTGCATTGTGCTTAACTTCTAATAAGCTCTGGCAGAGTCTGGGGTCTGCATTTGTGTGAGGTTTGCACTTTATTCTAATGTTGAAGATGACTCACATTTAATATGCATCTGGAAGTACAACAACACATTAAGCTGGTATGGATGTTTTAAATTAATCTTCCTTGGAAAATACTGGTAAACAATGGTAATACTAAAAAAGGAACTGCTATGAGAAATTCCTAACTTAAAGAAGTTATTAAAGTGGTGTAGGATTTTCCATCTTCTGATCAGCCAGTACATGATTTTGCCTCAGGTTGTTGTCAAGCTAAGCAGCCTATAATTCCCTGCCACATATACTCTCCAAGCATTGGCACATCACTAATATTTTCCAGTTCATTGGAGTTTCTTTGTCCTTCCAAAATGCATTAAAAATTATGATTGCATCCAACAGTGCTGTTGACCCTGTAGTGGAGACCTGGTCTGGTCCTGACTGTACTTTAGCAACTCTGAGGGGTTGTAATTTGCCTGTGTATATTAAAATGACTCTCAAAGCTCTTAAACACAGTGATCCCCTTTTTATGTAATCTTTGGACTCACCCATTCAGCTCATGCTGCAACCACCTGTCCTAGGTTACAACAT
>VWZT01008560.1:82827-121354 GCA_013397055.1 Pachycephala philippinensis | reverse complement strand
AGTTAAAACCTGAGGCATCAGTACCTGTTCCCAGGCAGCCAAATGGGCCTGCACACCACTCACTTTTCAACAGAGCCTGGAGATTGTCAGCATGTTCTGTTAACAAGTGGCAGGATTGATGTGCTCGTGGAATAGTCCGACGCTGGAGATTTATGGCACTCTCCCTTCCCGCTGTGCTGCTGCTGCTGCTTTGCAATTAGAGGGAAGCTGGCATTAAAAACATCTGCTGCCCATGTTGGCCTGGAGTTGCCAAACTTCTGGCTCTGTTTGTGCCAAGGAGAGCCTTGCCAGCAGCACGGTTGTGTTTAAATGTTAGCTCCCGAAAGCTCGCGGGCGCCGCTGAACCAGCACTAATGCTGACATTTCACTTAGGGAAGGGGAAGGATCGGGGAGGAAGAGGCACAGCCAGGAGCTTAATTAGCATAGAAGTGCAGAAAAAATCGCGTGTTCTACAAAAGAGCATGGCGAGAGGTTATTTCCTGTGTTTTCCTGAGACTTCCCAACAGCTGCTGTGGATGTGGTTTTGGGAACTGGTGGCTCGGCTCCAGGCTGTGCCCTGCACTGAGGTTCCTGCCTGCTGGTGACATCCAGGGCACTCACAGCCCAGTGTGGGTGTCCCATTTATTCCCAGAAGTGTAAGATCAGTTCTCTTTGTCTCTTCAGCTGTGTTTTGGTGAGTTTTCCCTGTAGTGCTGATGCTGGGCTGCTCCAGGTGATCAGGGCCTGCTCTTTGTGATGTTCAACCACACACTGAGACTTGTCCCCACATCCCAGTGTTCTTGCCACATGTGGTCACTCAGTTTAAAGGGATTCCTGACAGGTAAAGAAGCTGTCATCTCCTCATTTCCACTCCTCACTCTTATGGTCAGTGATTTTTTCCTGATTGCTTCCCAAGCAATATCAGCACCCCACTGGAATGAGACATTCTCATAGCACAGAAGGGAAAGCAGTGGCAAAGCGCTCAGGATCCTGCACAGGAGGAATTGAGGAGTGGCAAAGCTTGGGAAGAACAATTATTCAGACCCTCTCTATTTCCTAGATGTGTTTTGGGATGGAATTACGGAATTGTTTAGGTTCAAAAAGCCCTCTCGAGGTCATTGAGCCCAACTGTTCCTCCAGCACTGCCAATCCCACCACTAACCCATGTCCCCATGTGCCACGTGTGCACATCTTTTAAAACCCTCCAAGGCAGCCTCTGCCAGGGCTTAAAAACCTTCTTGGTGAAAAATTTTCCCAAATATCCCATCTAAACCTCCCCTGGCACAAGTCAAGGCTGTTTCCTCTTGGGCTATCACTTATTACCTGGGAGAAGAGATTGACCTGCACCTGGCTACAAGCTCCTTTCAGGGAGTTGTAGAGTGCTTGTAAGCTGAAAATTCAATCTAAAAAGATAGAATGAAATATAAAGTTTATTAATAGACTCCAGTAATTCCTATGTGCATTTGCATTCTTTATGGAGTAATGTGTTCCTTCTTCCAGTCAGTGTTTAATCTCAAGGTGCTGTCAAACTTCCGAGCTAACTATTAATTTTTTTCTCTTTTTGTAAATGTTCTGCTTTCTTGTAGGTGTTGTTTTTTAGGTTTTGGGGTATTTTAAAACTAATAGAATCCTTTGTGGCTTTATCCATTTTTGACATCACTCAATTGCAGGTAAGATCCTGACTGTGAGTTAGAAGTGCTGAAAGCAAGTTAGGGACCATTTCTTTATGAATCCATGGGTTTGACCAGGCTGGTTTTACTCACGTGAAGAATTTCCTCACTCTTGGAGCAGCCAAGTCTCATGGCAGGAGCTGTCTGCAGAGTGAGACAGTTTATCTCAACATACAGCTGCAGTATGAACATGCAAATAGCTTTTTCATAACGCTTTAAAAATGTTTCACTTGATCAGAAAGGAGAAAAAAAGATGAAGCTTAGCAGCAACCAGAGGGGGTTTGACTTCTGGGCTGAGAAGTGTTTATGATAGGGAGAGATGCTGATATTCCCAGGCAATATTGTCAGGAGAGGTTGTTGCTAAATCTCCCTGTTGTCTCTATTTCCTTGGAAAGATGGTGTTGAGGGCACAAATCCCTGCAGGGTTGCTCCCTGTCAGTGTAAATCCAGGCTGTGGCTGGGTTTCAGGTGGCTTTGAGCTGAGTGCTGCAGAGGAGCTGCCAGAGCCAGGCACTGAGCAGCAGAGGGCACTGAGCTAACAGGAGTGGGAGAAAAATTGGCATCTCACTTCGGCGCAGTCTAAATGGCCCCAAGATTAATCTGTTAATATCCTCTCATTCCTTTCCCTCCTACATCAGTGTTAATTGCCAAACAAGTGACAACTTTCCCCAGTATATTATACTGGTCCATTATACACTGCTGCTGCAGATATGGTTATTTGCAGATTCGCTACAGACTCCTCCACAAACTCCAGAGGTTTTTATGTTGCTCCTGTATGTATGAATACAAATAAATAGAGGCTGCAGTTCCCTCTATATCAAATTTAATCTGCGTGCTGTTTAAAGCAGTCTAAATATTAAAAACGGATTATTGGAGTTTTCCACGGGAATAATTTTGTTTTTCTGAGTTTGCTTTCTAATCGACTTGTCTCTTTCCTTTGAGTTTGTTTGCCTCCAAAAGATGCTTTCTTCTCAGGATTACAGGATTTTTATAGGCTCTACACTCACAAGTGTATTTAAGGAATGGTTTATACCTGTTGTCAGCTGGGCTGATAAATGCACCCACCATGGAGACTGGGCATAAATAGTCATCATAAACCTGGCTGCATGAAACACGGGGCATGAAAACCAAAGGACAAGGCCAGCGTGGATGTGCTGGGGTGAAGGAGGAGGCAAACAGGGGCAGAAGCTCCTGCTGGTGCTCCCCAGCTCCGGGGCAGAGCAGAGCTCAGGGATCCCAGAGGCTGCAGCCAGGGATGGAGGCAGAGGGTGTCAGCAGCTCTGATGGAGCCTGCCGTGTCTGCAAATTGCTCTGACAGCCAGGGCCCTATAAAATTTTAATTTGAGAAATGAACTTGCTCTAAACTTTACCAGTGGAGCCCTGCAGCTTCTGACTCGGGCAAGATTTTTTGTGAAGATGAATGGAAATAGACTTGAGGACTCTGACAGCAGCCAGTGGGCAAGGCCCTGCCTCGTGTCTGCCACAGAGCCCGAGCTGTGTCACGAGAGTGGGGTCAGTAAATAAATACCAGCTGCTGGGAGCGCGTCTGCAGTGTCACAGCTTTATTAAAAGCCTTTCAGCTTGAGCAAAGGACAGTGGTGTAGAGGCAGCCTCGAGGCCTGGCCGCCTACAAATGGTGGTTTATTGTCTGTCATGTGTTAGTCTCACTGAGAGCATGATGTCAGAAATAACTGCACCCTGCAGAGCTTTCGGAGATTCGGCTGGTTCGTGGTTTTTGGAAGAGTTTTCAGAGAAAAAAAGCCTATTAGTGAAGGTGCAGTTTGTTACTGAATATCAGGGCTCAAACCAGGAAAGGGATCTCACTCGGAGCTATTTGGGATGAAAACCCAAAACTAAATCCAAATGAAGACACTTAAGTGGAACCACTAAGGACAGCCTTTCTTGCTGTTTCCTAATCACAATTAAAATGGGAAAACGTCTTGGATAGCTGGAAAGGGGTTACCCCACATCCCAAAACATGCTAAAAGCAGCATGTTTAGTACTGGTTTTGGGAAATTCCTGTCTGAATACAGGTCATACTGTTAGAAGTCAGCAAACAATTGCCAGCTTCAACAGAATAATACCAAACTGGTGCTCTCCAGCTGAAGACAGATGCCCACTTCCTATGTTCAAACAGACATTCATTTCAAATATGGGTGTAGCATCTCCCCATTTGATGGGTAGTGCAGCTTTGTGAGCACTAACTACTTCTTAAAATAGAGTGTTCGTGTTGCATGGTCATTTCTTTAAATAACTTTTTAATGTAAACTGCTTTAAATGTCAGTTTTGGGCCCAGTTTTTCTGTCCTGTCCCCCACTGGGTACTGTTTTATCCCCTCAATATGAAGGCAGCTGGATTTTGGGCTTAATTACATTTTATATGTGGCTTAGCAGTGCCCATTTGCCAGAGAACTTATTGATGACTCTGGATGTGGAGCAGAATCTGGCTTTAGTTCAGTCTGAGAGGCAGCAGGTCAGACTTTAATACATGGTGGCTTTCTGATTTGTTTGTTTGATTTAATCTTGTTCGGCAAATGCCAAGAAAGAATTTCCTACACTGAGTTAGGTCATCTCAAGTGAGGTCAGTCAGAGTGGGCTGCCCAGAAAAATCCCTGATTTTAAGCTGTGTTTTAGTTCATTCCTGGCAAAGGGAGGCAGCCCAGGATTTTGTGCTGCTGCAGCTGCTCTTGGGCACTGGTTCTGTCCATGAATTGCTTCCAGCTTAGGTCCTGCTGCAGGATCCGGGCTGGACTTGCCCAAAATGTATGTGAGACATTTCCTGAGATGGATTTCCATATTTCATTAGTGTGAGCGAAGCAGCGAGCCCAGCTTTAGAATGCCTGAGCAGAAAAATTAATGTAGACACTGCTTGAAATCCTGCAGAACAGAGATGCTTGGGTGGGGTTTATCAGATACCACAGAATCCTGGAACGGTTTGGGGTGGGAAGGAACCTTAAATCCCATCTCATCCACCCTCTTCCATGGGCAGGGACACCTTCTGCTCTCCTAGGCTGCTCCAAGCCCTGCCCAACCTTGAAATATCAGCTACTGCAGAAAGAGAAAGTGCTCTGTATGTCAGAATCCAACAGCAAGAAAAATAACTTCATTTTGATCCAAAAAGGAGAGAAGAACTCGGTGTTTCAGGTGTGGGACCCAATCCTAGTGGGTGTTGGTTGAAATATCCTCATAACATCTGTGAGGAAAGTTAAAAAGGAGAAAAAGAAGGAAAAAAGGAGTTCTACAGCAGTTGTAGGAATGTGAGGGAGGTGTCCAAAGAGGTCCCACTGTTGGGAGCTCAAGGGGCTGCCCGGGGAGGTTTGGGGTCCCCATCCCTGGAGGTGCCCAAGGAAGGGCTGGAGGTGGCACTCAGTGCCCTGGGCTGGGGACAAGGTGGGCATTGGGCACAGCTTGGACTCTTTGGATGATCTTTGGGACCTTTTCCAACCTCCCTGATTCCATGATTGAAAGCAGGATTGTGGCATCCATCATTTGCAATGGTCAGTGCAGAAAATTCACCAATTCTAAATTCACCAAATCTTACTGTACTCGGTTTCCTAAAGAAATAACTCAGTTTTCCTCACCAGCCCTGCTGTCATTTCCCAGAAAACAAAGATACAGCCAGGAATAATTGCTTTAGCCTTTAGTTTTGAGTGGAATTTTTTATTTTCCTCTGCCAGACAAATAGAAAAAGCAGTTGCACTGGTTTAACATATACTCCTATCTAAGAAGAAAAATCCAATAGAGATGAAGATAACTTTATTTCTGACAGCAAAGAAAAATATATATTTGATCCAATCTACACTAAACTTTTCTTCGCAGTTCTTGAGAAATAAAAATGGAAAAAAAAAAATCTATATATCACATTCTTGGCCAGTATTTGATGACATTCCCCTTCAGTTTTTCCTCCTGTTTTCTTGCTAACTACAACAGAAAAGGGAGAGTGTAAGTTTATGTACCACTAAAGGTAGAGTAGCAGAGTTCCCAGGCACCTCATTTTACATTTTGCTTTGACACGAAGTGAGAAATAACTGAGCACAACCTTTACTACAATAATTGGATTTTTGCCATCAGGAAAAGCTTGTTACATTTGTGTCCTCTGAGAAATAATACGCTTTTTAGGTTGAGTTTTATAGACTCCACTCTGTGTAACCTTAGAGGGCTCAAATTCCGGCGGGAGGGATGTGATGTGCAGGGGTTGGATCCTTCCCTGCCTGTGCTGATCATCTGTCATCGTTCTGTCAATATTGGTGCTTGGTTTGCACCACCACAGCCTCCAAATTATTTTGGGAGACATATCTTAGAACACTGGCTCATTTTAGAGCAGTCTCCTCTGTCTCCCTCTTTTTATTTTGCTGTTTTTTGCTGCTGTTGTTTCGGGTTTCGCCAGTGATTTTTCTCCCTTTGTGCATTTTCCTTGAAGAATTATTGGAAAATAGAATTAATTCTAAAATCTGCATGGATGTTGCACCTGGAAATGTCAGTTAGGTCAGAGCACAAGGATGAGTGAGCTTTGCAGCTGGGGATGGGAAATTCCTTTAATTTTAGCATCTCAAGTGTTTTGAAGTTGCCTGTGGTGTTTCTCTCCATCAGATCTGGGCTCCCTCAATCCCAAAAACTGCTTAATTTCATGCATCTCCTTAAACGTGTGAGCAATTTCATAGGTTTCATTAGTACTAAGTAATATTTTACAAAAAATATTGATGATCATGTGCAGGTTTGTCAAGGAGTGTTTTTGTCATTCTGTCGAAGCTGAAACGAAACAAATATTGAAAATTTATGGTGTTACTTTAGATTTTGTTACCATGGAAAGGTTCAGAATATTTGTAAATATTGTGATATTGCTCCTGTATAGTGAATACATGAGCAGTAAAAAAATAAAATATGAATTCAGAAATATTCTATTATGACTTTTTAGAGTGTAAAGGAAGCAACAGGAACATGGCACATGAGCATCACCTCTGGTGAACCATTCAGGACCCCAACAGGCTGGCATTTCAGCATCACCAGGATTAAGCATCCTATGAGGAATACTAGATAAAAGGATTAGGATCAGGAAGCAATTGTTGCCTGTGAGGGTGCTGAGGCCCTGGCACAGATTCCCAGAGAAGCTGTGGCTGCCCCTGGATCCCTGGCAGTGCCCAAGGCCAGGTTGGAAAGGGCTTGGAGCACCCTGGGATGGTGGAAGCTGGGTGGGACTGGATGAGCTTTAAGATCCCTCCCAACCAAGTCCATTCTATAACATAATGTGATCTGAAGCTGTTTTATTTCAGTATAACCAATGTGAGATGGGAAGTGTGAGGTGGTAACAAGCCATTTTAGGAACAGGAGATGGGTATTAAGTTAAAGTACCTCGTACTCAAAATCAATTTGAATTTACTTCAAACTTTGCATAACCTTCTCCTCGGAGTTATACAAATGTCTTGATAGACTCATTAAAATCTGGAAAATGGGAGAGAAAAATCTCAAGATCAGAGACTCACGAACGAGCGGAAATAAAAATCTCTAACTGGAGTGTGAAATGAGAGTGGATCAGTGAGAATTTTAAGTTTCAATTTCTTTCACTTTGTGGCTTTATCACACACTGTTACTTCACCATTTTTATGTAGCAGAACGTACACGTTACAACATATTTATTCCAATTTCTTTTTGCAGGGTCTTTTCTTTGGGTGTGCTCTCATTCTACTTGTGCAGCTCAAGGTGAAGACCCCTCTGGTGTCTTTGAGGGAAGAACCAGCACTAATGAATCTATGAGAAATAATGATTTTTGTGCACTCCTTTCATTACCTTGGTGGCCAAAAGAGGAGAGATTCTGATTAGGGATCCTTTACAAGCTCAAAGTCCCTCTCCTCCTTCTAGAAACAGATTTCAAATGCAATTTACCTCATCAGGGGATGTGCATGAGTTTGTTTTTCAGAATGTTCTTCTGACTGAGCACCACATCTCGTGAGTATTTCCTGTTCCTGTCTCCCTCCAAACAGACAGCACAACTGGCAGCATTTTTAGTCCCACAAACCAAAGTTGTTTTCTCATATCTGCTGTTCCACTGCACTTCAAATGTGCTTCTTGTCCTTAAGGATACCTTGAAATGTGATTTTTATTCTGATGAAAGATTTTGTGGTTGAGACTCCCATTTACACCCCAAATTGATGGAGAAAAATTGAGATTTTCTTTATCATGATTGTACAGTATGAAACAAATTGCTTCAGATTATGATTCCCTCCAGTTTAAATTGTTCCATTGTTTAGACTGGAGCTGGCTGACAGTTTCCTCATTTATCTTCCTTGGCTAACGCAGCCCTGGACATATTTGAGGCATTAGGCTGGGGCTGATTTGTCAACCTTGACCTCGTGCAACATTAGCTCTTTGCAAAGCTGACACTCTTCATTTCTCAGCCCCGCATTTTGTTCTGAGCTCTCTGAGCCAGGATTAGCCACAGCTGCTCCTGAAATTTGTGTGGACAGGTATCAAAAGCCCTCATACAGGGGTTTCTTCTTCGCACTGGCTCCCTGCTCACCAGCTTGTATTCTAGATTAGAAACACAAATCCCATCATTCACACCTCATAACAAAATTTAATTGCTATTTGTCTTAACTCTGATTTATTTTATAGACTTGGTCTGGCTTAAAACCAACGTTTACTCTTGAAATCTGGACCATTGAAATTAGCAGCGAGTTCTTGCTACTCAGTGATTAGAAGTTGTCTGTGATGGACATCCTGGTGGTTTCTTCTGAAAATTGGCTTTGGTCACCTTTAGGCTTTGTTTTAGGAAAGGAAGCAGCTTTGGAGCTGAAAACTGAGGAAGTTGTGTGACTTACAGCTGATACAATTGTGTAAGTACTTCAATGAGGGCTTGGCATTTATTCCATGTTCACTTTAAATTGGATAAAACTAACCCCTGTTCCAAAGCCTCCTGGAGAGGCAGCCAGCATGGTTTTATCTGTTTCTTTTCACCAGGAAGGTGGCCCCACTTCTTCACAACAATTTCTTGCAAACTTTGCATGTTCAAAGGCCGAGCCTCATCTTTGCTCCTAATGGGAATTAATAGCACCAGGGAATTCTCACAGCAGTTGTCTCTTCAGGAGAATGATGGTGTGACTCACTAAAAGTTGCCCCTCCAGTTTTCTTGCAGATAGGAACCCAGGGGGGGAAAAAAAAAACCCCTACATTATTCAAAAATGAACAAATAACCCAAATCCACAATGACCCTGCTCACAGGGACCCTCAGGCTGGCTCATTTTCTATGGTAATCACAAACCTTAAAAAATAGCTTGGCCTGAAAAGGTCTCATGTAGATTGTGCAAACCCAAGGCATTTGGGAATCAGCTGCTGAAGGAACATGAAAACAAAAATGTTGATTGCATGCACTGGGAGAAACCAGGTGAAGCTCATCCCAGCAGGGAGATTTATCCACGGCTCAGCTCCGGGATGAAGAGCAGCTCTTGGAGGAGAGGGAGGTCTGTGGCACCCTCAGCTCATCTCTGAGCCCCCACGCAGCTGTTTGGCTGCCAGATGCTCTGGTTTTAATGGGTGAGTCACAGCTGCAGCCCTGAAAACGCAGCACTTCACACTCCAATCCGTGCTGTTCAGTCCTGATGTCTCATTTTCACTCTGCAGATTTTTTTCAGGTTTTTATATATGTTTTTTTAAAAAGCTTCTTTCTTTTTGTTTTGTCTTGTGTTGTTAGAGATCTTTGTGAGCTGTAGAATTCAGTGTGGTTATCCAAGTAAAGCTTGAAACAGTTGGAGTCAAAGATATTTCAATATATTTAAATACTGCAGAATGTAGCCCTAAATTCAATTAAGATGAGAATTGTAAGAAACTTAAATCAGCCATATAGGAGGTCCTGGAAGGCTTTTTCTCTCCCTAGGAGAAATGTTGTGTTTCACACGGTGACAAACACCCAAAATGCAAACAAGGCTCCCCTCCTAAATTTGGATTGTTGTTCCACAGATTATTTACCTTTATGGTTCTTCATCTCTAAGTGCATAAAGAACCAAAAATATCTGTCCTTGGTGAATCCCAAATAATGAGGAAGCTTGGTGAGCTGATCAGGAGAGATCTGAGTGAGAATCGGGGAACAGCTGGCAGTTTGCACTGACTCTCAGAGGGCACAAGGTCTGGGCATGGCCAGAAGTTGAGTTTCTCATGACTGTGCCCTTACTGTGAGGATAAAATCTTGATCTTTATCAGGTCTGAGCTATCTACATAATCTCCTTCCCTGACTGCTGAGCTCTCTGAACAAGCCCTGCAGTGAAGGCACAAAAAAGTTCCATTTTCCAACACATTTTGGGAAAGATCCGTCTCACCCAGCACTGCAGGCTTTGGAAAAGGTCATACCCACCAACTTCTGGTCTTCAGTGGAGCCTGAACTTCATCCTTCAAGCCGGAGCAGGAGGAGGCTGTGAGTATCTGATAGAATCATGGAAAGTTAAGGGGTTGGAATGGACTTGAAAGATGATTTAGTGCCCTCACCCCCTGCCATGGGCAGGGACACTTCCCACTGGACCAGGCCATGGAGCACAGTCACTTGTTTACGTGTAGTGGGAAGAGAAAATAATTCCCCTCAAGAGCACTTCACATCTTTTTCCTGACTCAAAACTACATAACATAATAATTTTTATTGCCTTTTTATGCCAAATAAGACATAGATGAGGCTATACAACGTTTCGCTCATTTCTCATCCTCCAGTAACGATAATTTACATCAAGAGCTGTAAATTGCTGGAAATAGCATGAAATAAATATTTCCTAAAACGCTTTAATATGAGAGCTAATACTTGTAATATGTGTGTCTTGTAACTTGGTTCGGTCTGAACTGAGAGTTAATTGGATTGTCATACTTACATGGGTGAGTATTCAAACATGGCCAAACTTCATAAAACCTCCTGTAAAGAGAGACAGGCAGCATTAGAGAAAAATCAAACCCAAACTTTTAAGCCTGTTTGCACAGCAAGCTCAATAAACACTTTTGCTGATCTGCCTGAAACCTGGACAATTTAAATGCCATTATTCCCTTTGTCAATGCTCAGGCAACTTCTAGTGCGAGTGGAAAACCTAAAAAGATGAAGTTTGTTTAATAAAACATATTAAAATGGGTGGCATGAAACTGAATTATTTCGACTGGAATATATACACTGGGGAAAAACAAGATCTTGAATATTCACATTACAGCTCATTGAAAAGGCAATGGGCTATGCAACAAGATTGACAACAAAGGGAAAAATGATGAGGAAAATTGCCTTACTTATCTGCTAGAGTGCTCTTGACTGCCAACTGTAATTTTATGGTTCATTATATAAAAAAATACCATTAATGTTAGTACTTGTGTATCATAATCATGAGAAGAAGGGAAAAAGTTCATTGAAATGTGCTCCATTTTTAATCAAGACACTATAATTGTGTGTTTTTCAGGCATCATCAATTTCCATCAATTTTACTGCTGCACAAATAATGTGCTGCTATAGTTCTTCCACAGGTCAATTCCTGCATGAGGTACATTGACTGCAGGGATGTAAACTGTAAATAAACAGTGGCATAATTTGTCTTCTCTGATATTACTTGATACAGCACCAGCTTTTCGTTGATAAGGGGAGCAAATGGAACGGCTGGGTTTGAATTGAGTGGTGCATCACAGACCATAGAAATTGTTATATAAATGTTGTTATATAAAATGTCAGGCAGCAACCAATATTAGCATCGCAGAGCCGCTGTCACACAGCAAATATGTCTGTCAACTTAGCTGGGTGTTTTCGGGAGTTCTGAAAATCACAGATCGGGTAAAATTGTCTGAAACTACAGCAGGGACACGTCTGTCTCCAGCCCTGTGGTTTGGCCAGCTCAAACCAGCTCTGGCCATGGCAGAATTTGGGTTCCTCACACCCAAAGGGGAGTGAAGGTGTCACTAATCCATCTATTTTTTGGAAAGGGAGCATGAGGGAGTTTAGTGACATCTTTGAGTGCACAGAAAGGTTTGTGCTGAACACATTTTCTGAATTAATGTTGGTGTTATTCCATGGGATTTCAGGGAACAAATCTGCGGCAGAGCCTCAATCCCAGAGCAACCCCTGAGCAGAGGAGAGGCCTTTCCCAAGGACTTCCTTCTTGATAAAAGAGAGATGATTCCCAGATGATGCTTTCCAGCCTGAGGGATGCTCAGACTTTCTTTATTTCATGAGTCTGTGGCTAAGACTGACCTTGAGCAACAGCTGCTCTTTTCTCTTGGGAATGTGTTGAGTTTTGAAGCCTGGCTAAATTAAATTTTGTTTACAAAACTGGAGTTTAAACCAAGTCACAGCTGGCCAGCCAAGTGCTAAAGGTTCATGTTAGGTGTGCTATCAATGTTTTTGAAAGGTTTTTCACCTACTGGTGCAGAATACTGATAAAAACTGATGAGCTTTATGGGCAACCTCTGTGGAATCTGATCCTTAATCCCACTGAGCACATCCCCTTCTTTCAGAACTAATCATGGAATTGTGGAATCACAGAATGGGTTGGATTGGAAGACATATTAAAGATCATCTCATTCCAACCCCCTGCCTTGGGCAAGGACACCTTCCACTAGCCCAGGGACAGAACTACCACCAGTATTTGTCTTCCTGCTCACTCTTTTAATCCCAGCCTGAGACTGGGATTCTAATCCCAATTAGAACTGGCATTTTAATCCCAGTCTGAGATTGGGATTCTAATCCCAATTAGAACTGGCATTTTAATCCCAGTCTGAGATTTCTTCCAGAGAAATCTCCAGGTAGATACCCAAAACTGGGGGCGGGTTGGTGCATCCCATGAAAGCAGCCCTGGCACACACCACAACCAGGAATGAACACATTTTCTCTCCACTCTCCCTCTTTTGAAAGCTCCCTGTCCTTAAATAAAGGAGGAAAAGCTCAGTACACTGGTGCTGAGTAACTCATGTTAGGGCAAACAGCTCATAAAAGTGGCATTGCTTGGGTGATATATTCATGTGGTATTTCAGCTGTATTAGTGTCAGACACTATTGGATTTGTGGAGCTTTAATTATAAATTACTTGATGAAATAAGGTCAGCTGTCAAAAGCCCATTCCAGTGTCTGAGGCACTCCAAGTTTTGGTGGTGGGGTGGGGAAGAAAAGAGCAGTTTATGTAATTCCTGGAGAGTACAGTCTTCAATCTGGGCAAGTGGAGGATGGTGAGACTGGAGCTGAGGGGCTTTCCCGAGGCTGACAAGCCCTCCAGAAATCCCATCACTTTGCCAAGGCAGCAGCATCCAGGGCCCTGGGAACAAACTGCTGCCAGCTGAACCCCTCCTGAGCTGAGCAATAGGCCTGGAACAGCTGAAATAATACAGACATTTCTGCCTGTTTTCAGCTAAATGTCACCTCACGCTTTGAAGGGGGATCCTCCTGCAGAGGATGCTGAGTGGTGAGTGCTGGAGCAGCCTCTGCTTCCTCCTGCCCGCAGCAGAAGGGAATGTCTGGGATAACACTTCGCAAATCTGCCCGGAAAAACATGGCATTATTCATAGTGTATGATTAGTCTTGCACGCTTTCCTTGTTATAAATATGTAACACATGCTCCAGTGCAGAATGTGATAATGTATTCCAACATGATCTTTATTGCTGATATTTAAAAACCTGTTCCTGAATATGCACAGTTTAAATTTCACATGAACGTACATCTCCCATTTTTCCTGGTTTAAAGCGTAAAGTCTCTCAGGCAAAATGTAGGTTTTATGTCAATCCATTTTTACCCCTTTCCTCAGCTCGTTTGTCTACAGTTAAATATTTTCTTCATCTTCCACAGGAAAATATGAATTATTCTAAAGCACCAAGTGCTGCAGTGTGTGTGCATCTGTGTTTGTTGGGAAATCAAAACACAAACAGTGGAGAAGATATCCTCATTTGTTTTCCAGTCCGGTTTTTAAGTGGTATGTTAGGATGCAATCATAATAAAGAGGAGCTGAAGGAGCCGAAGAAATTATTTCTCAGTGAGACAGCAGCCTGCTGTTATCTCTAATCTAAGAGCCACTGGATAGAGGTCATCTTCTGATCAATGAAGTGAATTTCACTTTATGATGCTGTGAACAGAGAGAGAATGGTACCATCAAGTGCTTTCTGAGAGAAAACACAAGCAGCCAGAGCGCGAGGGGAGAACCGTAACAAAAATAAACAGATTTATTGCCATACAGAGCGTGATTTACAAAGGCCCTGCAGTGCAGGAAGAGGATGTTGCCCTCCTTTACCCCCCTGGAAATTCACAGTATTGCCAAGATCTGAAATCACTTTACCTGCCCAGGACAGTCCTCTGGACAAACGGGGTTAACAACGTGCTCTGCTCATCCAAACATTATCCCTCCTAAAGGAACAGCAATTTAGGTTCCAAGCTGAACACTTAAGCATGGGACGTAATGTGACTTTCAGGAATTTTGAATAAGGAATGCTTATTCAATAAGCTTTCTTTCCAGTCTCCACAAACTCCAGGGCTGGGCTCTCTGCTTTGCCCACATTTTGCTTTTCAAGAGGAATTTGACTCGATCAGGTCTTACAGCACTGTCTGATATGATTTTGGATCTCTAAATAATATGGATTTCAAGGCCTGATCAAAATGTTTGCCACTGAAGTTTTATAGTTTGGAGTATTAAGCATGGACATGTCCTGGTGACTGAGCAAAAATCAGATGTGTGATGCAGCCTGTGCCACAGGAAAGCCTTAAAACAGTGCCTGCTTATTTTTTTTTTCCAGACCTTGCAAAATCAATGGAAAGGTAATGAGAGCCCTTGCTGTCAGCACGGATTAATCTGGAATTCCCTGGCATCTTCAGATCCTTGTGCATCAAAACACGAGTTTATATCAAAAGTTTGAACAGTGGCTCAAAGTGCTCAGGAGTTCAAAAAAAATGACAAGAGCCAGCGAACTAAAACGCCTCCAATTTCTATGGTTTGCAAACTTCAAAAAGTGTGATTGTGCTGGGAGGCTTTGATCTCTGTATTACTTTTTTATTGCCTTTGAAGTCAAAAGCAAAGGGCCATTGCAGCGGGATCCAGAGGTGCCGGGTGTTAATTCCCTACAGCCACGTTTAAGGTACATCATATTTGCTGTTGACCACTGGGTGCTAAGGAATGGGACCATAATAGACAGGGATTTCTCATTAAAGGGGGTTTCACACTCAGCAGTGTTGCTGCAGTTTGGGTTTTCCCAACAAAAAGGGTGCCGATGCTCAGGACCTCAGGAAGGTGTTTTCTGGAATATCCCACATTTTTAATAATCAGCTGTTCCAGCTAAGCAGCAGCTGGAATTCTGTCAAAATTATCCACCAAACAGCAGCCTGGGTTATTTTTGGAGCTGGTGAGGGAGCCCTCCGAGGAGGAGGTTGGTGAGGGGCTGGAATCTCTGCCTGCTCCCGAGACTGAACTCTGTAAATTGGCACCAGCGTCTGCCTTCCAACAGCAGAACTGGCAAGGAAAAATGGAAAGGGCTGCATTTATATGGCTTGTAAAATATTCATTTATGTGCTGTGCTCGAGGAGAATCGATCTCTGGAGAGCAGGAGGTTTCTTCATCTCAGTCACATTCCATTAGAGGGAAGAGCTGAGTGGGGTGAGATGTCATGGGGAGGGTGATGGGGCCAAACGGGGCAGCACGTGCTGGCCCTGAGCTCTGGATGGGGCACGGAGACATCAGGGCAGCAGGAGAGAGATGTGAGCTCATCCCTGTGCCTCTGGGTTTGGATTCCACTTGGTGGCAAATTGAAATGTTTTTGTAGATTTGGTCTTTGGCCTTGTTTATTCTGCCAAATTATAGCAAGGTTGAAGAGGGAGGCAATGGTTTATTCCTTTCGTGTACAGCACATGTTGGCATTCATGAGGTGTCCTGTGCAGGGCCAGGAGTTGGATTTTGATGCTCCTTGTGGGTCCCTTCCAATTCAGAGAATTTAATGAATGCTTGATTGTGAAAATGAAGCTATTTTCAGATAGGGCACAGCAGGTTTTACGTTTTGCCCCTCCACAGTTCCCTGTTGCTCCCAGACCCTGGATGTGCTGCCATGCTCCGTGGTTTTGTGATGGGATCTGTGAGGCTGGATTGAATTTCTTATTGTGGCCTCTTGAAATCACTCCTTGAGTAGTTTCCTCATCAGCTGAGGAAATTTCCGTCCTTTGGATTCTCTAAACGTGCCAGGGCCCCAGGCAGGGCTGTGCAGAGAACGTGAGATGAGATGTGGGCAGGCACAGCTGGGTTTTCCAGTGACACCAATCCAGTGGTTTTCCCAGTTAAAATACCCTTTCAAGACTTTAAGTGAGGCGTTCTACTGTGAACGAGGTTCTTACAGAATTTTTCTGATGTTAAGGAATCATAAAGAGTTTTAACAACAGACTTTTACATAGTTAAACTGAGAAATAGCTTCTGTAATGTTTTCAGCTACTCCTGGCAATAATGTCTTTACCTCGGGAGCAAAGTATTCACGATGATGTCAATAAAGGCAGTGGTTTTGACAGCAGTTTTATACATCACCATAGATCTGGAGTGCTGAATATTACCTGTGTTATCAACTGGCTAACGCTTTCCACGAGAGAGATGTCTCTTTAGAAAGCTGTTCCTTTTATGAGTGTCATCAACTCCTGTCAGCTTGACACGGCTGGCTTTGACTGGGTTTGAAGTTTTTGTTGTTGTTTAAATTTGTGATAACATAAGTGAGCGTTTTTAGAGGGATGGATGTTGAAAAATGTGTTCTGTTCACATATAAACGGCTTCATTCAGCTGCTTTTTTGTGAAAGCTCTGAGATCTGTGGAGGAAAAGACTTAAGTAATGGAGTGATTTGCCACGCTTTTGGTGCTAAAACATCACAGGTGTAGCTCATGCAGAGGCAGTGACTTACTGCAGCTCTAAATAGCTCTCAGTTTAAAAGCTCTGGGGTTTAAAGCTTTGTGCAGAATCTCCATTGGATTTTGGATAAGCTAAGGGCAGACAGGCACTGGGAGCACGTGGAATGTAGAAGTGCATAAACTTATCCCAACAAGGAATACTTTATTAGCAGGTACCAGGAATATTTTTTGTTCCATGTTGAGAAAAAAGAAAACCAAACCAACTTTTATGTTTCTAACAGTGCAAATCAGTGTGGATTCATAATTTATGGATGCAGAAAGAGCCCAGGCTTGCTGACAGACTTCAATTTTTCACTGTTGGTGAAAGAAACAACAAAAAGAGATGGAACATCTGGCACAGCTCAGCACCAGCTTGTGTCTGTGACCGCTGGTCAAGGCCACACTCCTGAAGAAGACCAAGGAAGGAACCATCAGCTATGATTCCAACAGGTGACACTAAATCTTCCCAAAATGATCACTGCCAGCTTGTAAGGGCCTGGTGTCAACACAGAATCCCAGAATCCCAGAAGGGATGGTTGGAAGGGACCTTAAAGCCCATCCCATTCCACCCTCTGCCACGGGCAGGGACACCTTCCCCTGCCTCAGGCTGCTCCAAGCCCTGTCCAACCTGGCCTTGGGCACTGCCAGGGATCCAGGGGCAGCCACAGCTTCTCTGGGCACCCTGTGCCAGGGCCTCCCCACCCTCACAGGGGGAAGGATTTATTCCTAATATTTAATATATTGAACCAACACACCAAAGTTGAGCATAGATGGAGAGCAGAGAGCAGCTGCTTTCATTATGGGAGGTCTCTTTCTGAATATTTACATCTGAGATATAAATCACCCCTAACACATCACTCAGTGTAATAGGTTCCTGTAATTAAATGAGAGCTTTATTGAATAAATTACACACTGTTAATTATACGTGTAATACTCTCTGGCAATTCCTTTGACTTTATGGCAGATAAAACAATGACCTTGTCTATTTTCATAGTGCTTGATAATTTAAGAAGATTGAAGAAACGTTAATTGTGAGTTGGCCAAGAAGTCTTTAAAATGCTTTAATATCTTTAATAGTATTAACTCAATATTGAGATAAGATTATTCCTTGTGCTTTGTGTGTACTCACAGTGCCAGGCACTGCTCCTCTTACCTCTGGAATTCACCTGTGAGAGCAGTGGAGCTTGGGGTGGGTAACAAAAACCAGGAAAATGTTGGTTTAGTCTGTAATATCCACAAATCGATTTTTCTTGATGGAGTGGAGAGTCAGGAATTATCTGCATCAAATCTTTATGCAAATGAATGCAGAATTAGAATAGCAGAGTGCAACTTGATGACATTGGCCTTATTTTTTGTGTATTAGTCAATAGTTGCTAAGTTTACAGTTTCCCCTTTCCTTTGGCAACTTTATTTATAATTAAGTTATTTATACATGCACACAAGTACAAACTCACCCATTGGGCACTGAAATGAAATCCCAGCGAGGCTTTATTTTTATTTACTGCTTCCTCCAATAAATGCACATCTTTCAAATCTCTGCAGAGCTGCATCGATTCCTGAAGTATCATCTCCCAGTTTATTGAGTACAAGTGGTGACTGATTGTCCCCTGACACTTCAGCAAGAACTTAAATATACAAGAAACAAGTTTTAAATAGGCTACGATTTTATTAAGATACCACCACATCTGGGAAATTATTTGGGATGGTTGGAAATTTCTTGATAATTTTTTTTTTTTTGTCCCCCCCCACTGGAAAAAAACTGCTGATTTGCCCAAATCCAAGCTCTTTGCTAAGCAGAATTTGATTCAACAGATCCAATTAAGAAGAAAAAGAAGCCAGCGCAGTTGCAGGTTGACACTGTTAACTGGAGATTGTGCTTTTCCTTGTGATGGCAATTTTTCAAAATTTTAATGAACTTCCACTTGAAAAAAAGAGAGAGCTGAAACCAATTAATTTGAGTGACCTGAGAAAAAAAAAAAGAGGGGGAGTGTTGGTGGGTGGCAATGCGAGATCACAGCTTTACACCCTGTCTCGTACAGAACTTCCCTGCAAACTGCTGAAAACCTGGGGGAAAACCAAGCTCAATCCACACTCAGTGGGGAACTTCCTTGCTGCTGCACTGCTGATATCCAAACTTAGAGAAAACTCAGGAATTTAAAGGGAAAATCAGCATTAACAGCCTGGTTTTTATATTTTTGGCGTCTTCTGCTTTCCTGAGAGCAGCTTGTTTTCATCACCAGAGTCGAGCTTGGGGTCGTGCTTGTCTCTCATCTCTTCCTAGCAAATCCCAGCCCATCCCTGGTCCTTTACAGCTTTTCTGGGATAGTCCTGAGGTTCTCCTTTTGAGGAGAATCATGCTGAGAAACGAGAAAATATTATAGGGACAAATGAGCCATCCAGAATTGGCTAAAAATCTGTGAGGAAACAGAAATTTTCCTTTGTCAAGACCCTTTTGATACCTTGAGAATCTTCATCTCACATCTAACCATGAAGAACTGTTCTAACCCTCCAGACATGCAGGGAAATGACCCCACATGATATTTTTAGAATAATCTTTCACAGGCTTGTCCTGGACCCTTTCAAAGATACATGAAAAAAGAAATTATGATCATTAAAGCCGTGTAATATTAAAGTACCAATCCTACTGAACACCAAATTTTTGTGCTCAACAATGTTGATCCGTTTCTAATCATGACTTTGCTTGAAACTGGCATTACTGCAACATCAGGATCCTGTCAAGTTAGTTTGAAATCGTTCTGGTTCAGAGAAAACACTTGAATTTAAAGTTTGAAACGATCTTCCATTTAAAATAACATTTTAAAAAATTAATTTGCACCTGTGCTCAATAGGGCACAGGAAGGACAGCAAAAACCCTTTTCACCAGGCTTTGGAAACTACAGCAAATAACTTCTTCAGTCAGAGAAAAATAACCTAATAGCAGCTTTCTCTGGGAACTCACAGGATTTCTCTATTCAATGGAGCAGAAAAATACATGTGCTTTGTATGAATACAGAAACGAAGAAATAATTTATCAAGCAAAAACGTAGGCATTTCGTCAAGAATTTCCATCGCTTTGGAAATATTTTTTTCTTTTTTGACACAGTTTTCCTGGTCTGCTGTCTGATGGATTGATCTGAGATGGGAGAGGAAGTGCTTTCCTTCCCTTGATGATAAAGAAAAGGGAAGAAAGAAAAATTAAGCATTAAGATGCCAACACGTGTTTCATCTACTTCAGTTCTGCCTGAGAGAACTGGATTCAGCAGAACACTCTCCCCCTTGCAGAAACTGTTGCTTTACCTTCTCTGCCTCTTACCACACGTTTTCCTATTTCTTCCTTTATTTCCTATTTTTTCCTTTGTATTTCACCATTCACAAGAGAGTAAAGCACTTGAGGTTATCCAGAAATATCCCACCGGGGCAGGTGGATGAGGACAAAACTTCTGCTTTGCTGTTGAGACTCTAATCCTCAAAATTTTTAATTTAATTAGTGCATTTCACCAGTCCACTTTGAGAAGAATATTGATTAGTTCTCTATCACCAATATTATTCTTATTTCTCTGAGACCTTTTAATAGAAAACACTGCCTTTCTCTAAATGCAGAGCTTTATTTATTTGAATCTCCTTCCCCAATTATTTAAATGAATATAAAGATATCAGCTGGAGACAGAGTGGAGGAGCAGGGGTGTTTTTCCTTGATTGAGTTTCTACCTGTACATCTCCCAAAGCAAATAAATCCAGCTTGGAATTGGGTTAAGGGGGTTCACACCATGTTTTGTATTGGTTCATTTCATAGGTATAAAATTCACCTAATTTAGTTAATTCCATACGAGGTACATCAGTTTGAAACTTGTTTATGTATTCAACCAGTAATGGATCTCTGCTGTGGGAGCTGTGGTTTTTTGAAACATGATGAATTTTTTAAATTGTGAGCAATAATGTCCATGTTTTTTAAGCAAAATCTTCTTTACCCACAGGGTTTGGGTGGGTTTTTTTTGAGAAGAAAAGGTTTTGGATGACGTGATAGACACCTGTCAATGGAGACATCACAAATCACTTGAAATATTTAATATTTTTGTCTAATTTTACAGCTGGACTCTTCAGGCATCTACAGAAATCAGGTTCAGCTCTGCTGAACTTCAATTTGAGGAGGTTCTCTAAAGCCTACAGGAACCTCAGATTGCCAGGAGGATTAGGAAAATAGCAAGATTTCATTCATTTTAGGATTAAGAGGCAAGCATGAGAAACGTGTTTACTGATTTCTGATAGTCTCACTGTGATCAAGCATCATTTTCTTGTTGCAGTTCTGGCAGTTATCAAACGGAAGAAAGAAAAACTAAACACAATCAGATAAAAAAATTAAAGCCCTGAGTGTAACCAAGTGTGATGTGAAATACTTCGAGAAAACCACCATGAGTTTTGCTCCAGTGGAATTCCTCAGGTAAGTGAAAATCCTCTCTTTTTCTCCCTGTTTTTATTCCAAGATTGGAGTTTCTGGGTGGAATTCTGTTTTACAGTACACCAAGAAACCTCAGTGAGCCACCAGCTCCACCAGTGTTTGCCCCAGTTCAAATGCAAACCCGTTCCCCATTTAAATGTTTGATTTAATTCAGTAATTTGACAGCACGGGCAGCAAGGCCTGGTACATTTTATCTGCTGTCATGAACAGAGCAGTGACAAATCCCAGCAATGCCTCAAAGGAAGGTCAGCACTGCAAACAAATGACCCTGGAGCCTTCAGCTGGGGCAGGAATGATGGGAGGGGACCAAATTTCGGGATATGAAGTTATTTAACCTCAGTTTGACTCAATGACAGACAGTGGAAAACTCATCCTGAGCCTGCAGCTCGATTGCAGCCCATAAATTGTGCCATATCAAATCCACCACCCAATTCCATGGGGATGGAGAATACAGCAGCAATGGGAAATACAGGAAACTCAGGACTTTTCATTTTTCCCTTTTCTTTCTGGGGGAAGGGAGAGGACATCGTTGAAATAAAACCTTTTTATTTAGCGCAAATTTCTCAGCTCTGCTGGAAGTTTCAAAGCCCAGCTCTCATGGGTTCTGCTCAGAAGATAGCATCCTCCAAACGGGATTATTTTCCTGGATAAGGCAGGAACGATCTGTTTTTAAACTCTCGCTGTGAATCAAGCCGAAGAAAGAGTGGGAACCATCAAGTGCAGGTGCAGGCTGTCCTCAGAGCTCACACCACCATCAGGCTGGGAATGCTGCAAGGATAATCACAGCCAGGTAACTTTTGGGTCATTTTTTTTTACCAATATTGATTAGCTGACTCTGCAAAAATGCTGCAAATGTGGCAGGAGAAAGCCTTGCTGATGTTCATGGGCTGCAGGGTGCCGGGGTCAGGGAGCACCACGAGCCAAGGGTGCTCAGAGCACACTTTAATGAAGTCTGACATGGAAATTCAGCGTGACCTTGTGTTGTACAAGAGCAGGGATATCGTGAGCTACATCAATAACACCTGAACAAGGTCTTTTTTCAGCTGAAAGGAGTCTCTGACACCTGAGCTGCTATAAATATTCATTGGGAAAACAGACCAAATGGTATCGAGGGTTATTTTTGGTAGGACTGGGGCTGCATTTGGGTTCGTGCCACAAGAAACAAAACAATCGGGGGTTTTATTCATGAAAATATAATATTAGAAGGAGTAGTGTAAACTGGAGTTTCAAATGGGGGTATTGGAGTCTTTCCACATGCATTCTTAAGAAGAGTTCCCCAATCAAAATCCTTTCTTTAGAAGAGTTTCAAGGGAGATCTGGAAGATCAGGGGAGAACAGTTCTTGTTGCTTCAAAATAACATCTGCGTGGTCAAAATAAAGTAACACAGCTTTTGAATGTGCTTGTATTTGGCTTTTGTGAGTCAGTATCTTATTTTGTTGTTCTCTGGATTATAAAGATTAGGACCAAAGTTTATTAACTTCAGTTTCACCCTATCTCAGTTGTGGGAGACTTCTCCAAGGTGATCAGAGGGATGGAGCAGCTCTGCTGGGAGGAAAGGCTGGGAGAGCTGGGATTGTTCACCTGGAGAGGAGAAGCTCTGGGGTGACCTCAGTGTGGCATTCCAGGACCTGAAGGGGCTACAGGAAAGATGGAGAGACACAATTGACAAGGGATGGAGGGACAGGACACAGGGAATGGCTTCACACTGCCAGAGAGCAGGGTTAGATGGGATATTGGGAAGGAATTGTTCCCTGTGAGGGGGGGAGGCCCTGGCACAGGGTGCCCAGAGAAGGTGTGGATGCCCCTGGATCCCTGGCAGTGCCCAAGGCCAGGTTGGATGGGGCTTGGAGCAGCCTGGGACAGTGGAAGGTGTCCCTGCCATGGCAGGGGTGGATTGGATTATTTTTCAGGTCCCTTCCCACCCAGGCCATTCTACACTTCTCTCAGTTATACATTTAAATATATCTGGATAATTCTATCTAGGTAATTCCAGCAATCAGCTGTCCTGCCCAGAGCCCAGCACACAAACCCTGCCTCGAGCCCTCTCCTGCACCAAGGGAGCCCAGCTGCTCCGTGTTTGGGGACTGGAGGTGGCACATCCCCATCCCAGCAGCGGAGCCACTCCAGCCAAATGTAGGCCAAGCTCTGCTCTCCTGCTTATTAAACACCATTCATCACAGCACACTTCATGTGCCACAGCTGCGTGTGGAAATGTTGGCATTTCTGTAGCAAAGATGTCTCCTTAAACTGCTTTTTCCACGTTATTTTTAGCCTTTATCTATTGCTCAAACTTAAGATGCAGGCGTTGTTGTTTTAGGGCTTTTGTAACGTGTTCTGGCCACACTGAAAACAAGAATTTAAAAATATCTGTTTATTTTAAAAGCAATATGTAACTGTGCTTCCAGAGCTCAGTAACAGGCACAATCTGGCTTTACCTTTGATATTGCTGCTTTGCCATCCTACAGCTGCAATTTCCATGCAGGCAAACTTTGATGGGAGCTTTGGGCATGTGAATATTGTTGAATATTATGAATATTTTTGGCAGAAGCTCTTTGTTCCATCTTTGTTATAAAAAAGGGAGGAACACCTGTATTTGTAATGCACTTAATTATATAAATACATTTGCATAGTGTATCATAAATAGATATATTTATGTATAAATGCATAAATCAATACGTATTTATAAGTTTTCAAGATTTTGCTTTTGTGGTTGTATTTTTTCCAGTTCTTCACTCAGGGGCATTTCTGGCCCATCATGTGCTGATTTCTTTTTCCAGAAGGCCATGGAGTGTTTTTATGTTGCTCAGCTGCTTGTGTTGATGCTGGGAGGGCACAGAAAGGTTGGAATGGGAAGATGTGGGAGGAATTATGTCATATTTTGTATTCAGGCAACCCACAGGTGGAATTCTGACATCACTGCCCATGTGTTATTAAGTCATTGTAGAAATATGAAAAATCCCAGGTAAAATTAATGAGATTTCTAATTTTTCCCAGGCATATGAAATTGTTTTAAAGAGAACAGATTTTGCCTTCGTGTGCTGGAATTACAGGTTGTTATTTTATTAATACACCCCCAAACCCTGATGTGGCAGAGTGGTAAATCCACAGCAGAGGATGATGGGTGCTTTGAGGAGAAGCTGGGCTGTCCCTCTTGCAAGCACCTTCATTTTTGGGGAGGTTTAGACAAGATCTCAGGAAAAATTTCCTCCTGGAAAAAGTTGTCCAGGATTGGAACAGACCACCCCGGGCAGTGGTGGAGTCCCCATCCCTGGAAGTGTTCAAAAACCGAGTGGATGTGGCACTTGAGGACGTGGTTTAGGGTTGATGGTTGGACTTGATGAGCTTAGAGGTCTTTTCCAACCTTAACGATTCTCTGATTCTCTTCAAGGTTAAAGGATTAAGAATTTAAAGGACTCCAATCCTTGATGATGTTCTATGTGCCTGTAGAAAAGGCCCTAATTTACTGATCAGACACAATGAAGAACAAACTCTCCAGAGAGAGAAAAAGAGGGAATTTAGCCCTGAAAACGGATGGAGAATAGAAGGGAAAATTAGTAAAGATGCAGGAGATGCAACCTAAGTTCAAATAAAATATCCCTGCTTGTCTCAGGGCTGGTGCTTTGACAGGCTGTGCTGATCCCAGGGAGTCCTCACCACAAAAAGTTGCCCAGTGATGCTTCTAGAAGGTGAGTAAATGTGTGTCAGGAGGAAAAATAACACTCCCATGGAAGGATGATTTAAGATTATTCTTCCCCACTTGTGCGTGAGATTGGATCTATTGTAACCTTCCTAAACCTTTGTTACCTTTGTAATTTAAACTGACAGGTTAAATGCTAATGCAATTGATAGGGGTGAGCAAGTGGTCAAGGAACAACCTGAGTCGACTGCATAATGCATCAGAGAATTGCAAAAATATGCAGGTCAGATATAATTTTGACAGAAAATGGCTCGCTGCAAGGGTTTATGTTTCCCTGGATGGTCTTAAAAAGAGTTGGACTATGGTAAGTACCACAGCGCTCGGAAAAAATAGCAAGTTAAACTTAATGGAAAAAATCCAAGTTCTCAATATCCTCAGATTTCATTACCAATTTTTATTGGAGCTGGGATAATAAGATTATAGAATTAAGAGAAAAGTTATACCCATTTTCTTCAGCTCAGCAGCCCTAATGTGCAGAAAGGAAGNTGCCTTACGTTTTAACTTTTATATTTTTCCAATTCTGCATTCCCAGTGTGTAACTCTGCAGTGTCCTGGATCCTGGGAGCTGCTGCTCTCTCATGCTGAGACAGACAGAACAAAGCCTCTCCAGGCTGCTCTCCAAGGACACCCAGCCCGGCCTAGGCCCAAAATGTGTAACCCAGCATCTTGAGAAGGGGGGCAAGCTGAGGGCAAATTCCATCGTTAGCTAAAGTTTAATTGGTGAAATTGGGTTGAGATGCAAATGGAGCAAAGCTATAAAAGTGTGAAGAGCTCGTGACTCGGGGTCCATCTTGGGTGCAGCCTTTGGCCTGCCCAGGGTGTGCCTCTGAAGGCCTTTCAAATAAATATCCACCTTTATTCCCTTCCTCCTGTCCAGTCTCTGTTTCTAGGTCGGCCTCTTCAGGCATGACACGATGGAGTGAGACCAGGATGAGAATCCCAGAGCAGCTGCCCACAGGAGGAACCTCCCTGCTCCAGGGGGAAAATGTGTAATTGAAGGGACACAGCAGGAAAAGTCAGAGGCAGTTCAACCCAGAGCTCTTTATTTTCAGTTTAGGGACTTCCTGAAAAATAAGAGACTCATTTAATCTCTCTACTGACTGGCTGAGATGATCTGAAGCAGAGGGAAGGGACCTTGGAAGGGAAAATTGGGCAACTTTCATCATGTGCACCAATACCCTCTGAATCCCACCTTTATTTCCTTATATTAATATATGTGCTTTAAAAAGCAGTGGTTTAGAACACAGATTATTTTCCATTTTGGGGCCAGATAACAAACTATTCACTCCAGTCTGAGGATTACCAAGGATATTGGAAGTATCACTTTTTCCCTGGACACTTTCTGAGCAAGAACAGAGTTAGTGACTCCAAAATTTTTCAGCACTGGCTTTATGCCAATGGATTTTGGTACCATATTCCTTAAAAGACTGTCAGGTTTTTTGCCTTTTAACTCTGAAAACCCAGAAATCACTCAGACTTTTTCCACTTCCAAGCACTCCCCACTCCAAGAAGCCTCCAGCAGGTGCTAAATGGACCAGAACAAAGGCAGCAAAGAAAGATATAACCTTTCCTTTCAAAATTTTTTGTATTTTCCTGATTTGTTCACTATTCAGTGATTTTTTTTGTATCTCAGAGGAAATTTCAGGGTTGAATTTGTCCTCCAGCCCGCACAAGTGCTCGCTGTATCCCTCACCCATGTAAGTGTTTAGAAAGGAAAACTGAAATGTAAATTGACTCAGTGCTTTTAAAACCTTAAAAAATAATAATTCAGTGCCTACTCTATGAAATGGAACTCTCCTGGCTGCTTTAACCTGCCGAGCAGGTTAGCATAACACAAAATCAATTATTGTACTCGCCATATAAAAGCTGTCAGGTTTAATACTTAACTGCAGTATCTCCCCTGAATGTTTGATTTCCAATCATCATCCCCGTGAAGCTCCAGAAATACAGGGACATCAGGAAGATTCCGGGGTAAGGAATTTATTGGGCTACCCTGAGTTATAAAAGTGAAATGGGGAAAGAATAATACACCCTGCAAACACGGCTCCCTTTTTAATCAAACAGTTCCCAGCCCCGTAAAACAAAGCAGAGAACAAACTGCAGAACAAATACTGAATTCCCATTCTGGTTTGTAATAATTGTGACACCATCTCACTTGTTTTTCAGCTTGTCTGGAAGCAGCTTTCGCTGGAATATTATTCTCATTCTTTTCTGTCCTTTTCCTTGCATTTCTTCTTGGGTTGTTTTGGGGTTTGGTTTGGGGGGAATTTTTGTGTGTTTTGGCTTTGTTTTTGGGGGGCTTTTGGGTTTTGAGGGTTTTTTTTGGGTTGTTTGTTGTTGGGCTTTTTTGGGGGTGAGTCTTTTTCTACAGAGGGAGAATCAAACAAAAAAATGCTTTGACTTTCACAGCTCTTCTACTGCTAAACTTTATCCTATACTTATAACACACAATGCAAATAATTATTGATCTGTTTTCTGATCTGGGCTTTATTGTGTGACCTTGCTGTGGCTAAAATTGTAATCTTAGATGTTCCACCTGTGGTGGTGACCACAGGCAGCAAGTTCTCTTGAGTGTCCCAAAAATGATGAATTAAGGATTGTGAAGTGCTGATGTTCTGACAAGAGTGGGAATTGTTTGTAACAGAGCTGGGACAAATGCCTGGAGTGGTGGGAAAGGAGTGGTGGGAAAGGAGTGAAAATTGTGACTCTGACTCCTTTCTCCTGTATTTCTGTAGGGAAAGGGAAGGTTTGGACTTCTGGGAAGGCTGAAAATGCAGGAATTGGAGTGGCAGGACAAAGGGGATGGCTTCACACTGCCAGAGGGCAGGGTGGGATGGGATATTGGGAATAAATCCTTCCCTGTGAGGGTGGGGAGGCACAGAGTGCCCAGAGAAGCTGTGGCTGCCCCTGGATCCCTGGAAGTGTCCAAAGGAACCTTGGATGGGGCTGGAAGACCCTGGGATAGTGGAAGGTGTCCCTGCCCATGGCAGGGGTGGCACTGGATGGACTTTAGGATCCCTTCCAACCCAAACCAGTCTGGGATTGTTTCACTCTGCCAAAAGTCACCTTGGAGCCCGTGTCCTTGCCACTGAACCCCCAGGCAAGCCCAAAAACCCAGGGCAGGTTTCTGTGAGCTGCTGCTTTGCACTTGTCTGCTTAAAGAGTTCCAAAAGCAAACCCCAAACCATCTGCAGGGTCTGGTTTGAAGCTCTGTCACCTGAGAGCTTTGGTGGATTGCTTCTAGCAGCAGAAACATTCCCTGCCCATGGTCCATAACAGCTTGGAACAAAGAGCTATAAAAGCAGAGAGCAGGAGACAGATTTATCTCAGTGTAGTTCAAGAAATGATGATCCTGAATTGATTCCTCCTCTGAAATACAAACTCCATGTTTAGCTCTTTTGAAAAAGAAAAAAAAAGGAAAAACATAAAATCAACCAGGATTTATCCTCAAGATCAACTCTCATTCGCTTTCAGAAATTACATTCTAGACAGTAAGTGATCATTATGTGCCAACAGAGCTGAGAATCTGATTTTAACTTTCAGGTAACATATTAGGGCCATAACCAAATCTGAGCACTATTATCATAGCCAAATGACTGTAATGCTTCAAGGCTGTAATAGTCATCACCTTTTTATCATTCAGATTACCAGCCAAGCCTGAAACAATGAATTTCTTTAACATTATTCTCCCATAACCTTTAACTGTATGCATTATTTCAAACATCTGAAATAATCCTTTATATGACACAGTAGAGTAATACGTTTGCCACTCACTGCACACTCGAATTTGTTCAGCCCAGAGTAGTGCAAAAACTCCAGCCTGCCATGGAAATACATTTATTCCAACTGTGCTGGAATATTGTTAAAGTGAGAAATAATTTGAAGGAACACTGATAGGAAACATAAGGTTCATAAAAGCCCAGGAATGCTGCTGCAGTTTTATCACCATTATAAAAGTGTCCTGCTTTGCCTTGTTTTGGGAGGGCTTTACTTGGCCAGCTCTCCCATATTTCATGTAGAATGTACGGCATAAATATTCCACGGGTTCATTCCAGAGCTGTGTTTGTGATAAACCTTCCCAGAGCCCTTTCAGGAAATGTTATTCCTGTTCTATCAAGTGGGTGCTAATGCCCCTCACCAGCTCTCTCCATGGGCCATCCTGATAAATAATCCTGTGTATGCTGCGGTGATTCTGTGCATAAACACTCCCAGATCTGAGTTACTGCAGCTCCAGGCCCTGAATGCTCAGATTTATAAACACAACCCTGTGTTTCTTACTGGTGCTGAGCTGTATTGTGATGGCAGAACTGGCATTTATCTGCACACTTGATATAAAAATGTTTCCAGGCACACAAGCAATGCATGAAAACACAAAAGCAACTGCTTGAAATATTGCCAGGGAGAGGGGGCTTGAAAAACATCCCAGGGAGCCTCGAGGCTACCGAGTACGGAGCACTTTGGATCAGGACCTTGGAGAGCACAACCTCTAAAATAATGTCTGAAGAATTAAATTGTGTCTTCTTCAATGTCCTCACGAAAACTGGATGCTTCAGAAAGGTCTCAGCGATACAGGGCAGCAGCTTTTTGATGAAGTTTAACTACTTCCAAGAACTTGAAAATGTAGGCTTAGAAAAAGCTTAATTCATTGAAATATTTCTGAAGTGCATTAAGGAAAAGGGATTCAGCTACAAAGGATTCAGGCTCTGGATAAGGGACAATTATTCTTGTGCTGAACAAGCAAAAAGGTGTTGGACTTCAGGTCCAATTTTTTTCTGTGATTTCTCGTGTGACTTTTCCCAAGCCACTCACGGCGTGCCCAAGGAAACCACAAAGTGATTTCCACTGGCTTCAGTGGAGGAGAGAACAAGCTCCTAATTTCTCTTTGAATCAGTTTTCTCATTAGTAAATTACCGACCTCAGAGCTTAATGCTTCCAATGCTCTTGGGTATCCTTGAAGGGGAAGGGATATTGGAATGTTCACTGTCCTTACTGGCAGCAGTCAGGGAGCACAAAATCCAGATTAATAGGGGCACTTTGGTGGCCATGAGCAGCACGTGTCCCCTCCACCCCAGAAGAACAAGGCAAGAGTCAAAAAGATTAAATATTACAGCTCAGGACAACACTGCTTTCTCAGCAGGTACCTGGAATTTCCAGCAGGTTTTGCTGTATTTTAGGACATTTGCTGTCATCTCAGCACTCCACTGAAGCACTTACTTCATTCACAGAGTTCATCAGCAAGTTCACTTCACCTGGATTGGAAATTTCTGGAGCTGAATATTCTTCTTTTTCCAGGACTGAAGGGCTGACAATGTTCACACAGAGCTACAAGCCCAAGGAGAGCTAAAAGTTGTTCGTGCTGGCAGTGCTCACCCTCACACAGCAACACCTGGCACAAGGTGACCATTCCAGGGGAGAAGAAACCAAAGACTGATGGCAAATTTGCTGGTAAGTATTTCAAAAAAAAGGTCATCCCTGAACATTAAAGAGGGCCAGCAGGAAATCATTAAATCTGAGTGATAATGTGGGTTTATTTTAATTTGCTCGCCTGGATTTTCATTAACAATGAACGGATTGTGGAAAATAAAGCAAACTCCATAAAAATGTGGAGCTGTCTAAAGTGTGTTAAGGAAAAGGGATTCAGATACAAAGGATACAGTCTCTGAATAAGGGACAATTATTCTTGTGCTGAACAAGCAAAAAGGTGTTGGACTTCAGGTCCAATTTCTTCTGTGATTTCTCTGTATCAACCCAGCCAGATCTCCCACCCCTTTCTCTTGGATTAGTTTTTATCTGTAATACTTGCATCACTAGAAGGGTAACTTTTATTGAGTTTAAGACCCATGGGCTAGGCCCACTGGAGCATTTCAATCATTTTAACTGTGGCTTTTGATGCAAATATTTCAATTAAAGCCCTCAAAGCCTCGGCTCGGATGTCACCACACCCTGGTGGCACTGGGTGCTCCATGGGCACGCAGATGAGCCAGAGCAAGGGTCCCCCTGAAGGTTCTAACCTAACAATCCATGGTCTGGATTTAATGGGAGGGTGGAATTCCTTCCTCTGGATGTCCTCCACGGACCAGGTCACCATCAGGGACAGCATCTCAGGGTTCTTTTGAAGTTATTCAACTTCCATAAATTCAACTGCTACAAAGTCTTCATAAACTCATTGGAGTAGGGGCAAAAAAAGATTTAATCCTTTCCCAAGGTAGCTGCTCGAACCCATAGTCCCTGTGAGAGGCAGAAAAGTTGAGGCTGAAAACACCTTCAAGATCCTCGAGTCCAAGCCAAGAGATTGTGCCTTTTCAGTAAATTAAAAAAGAAACATCCATCTCTGCTGCAGAGGATCACCTGACACACCTGTTGATTTATTTAACTAATTTCTCACCCCATAATTCTTCCAATCTGTGTTCAAATGATCTCATCCTGCATTTCTCTCCTGAAGGTTACCGGGCTGGCAGAGCCGTGTCCTTCCACCTTCATTCCAATGACGGATCTCTCCGATGCTCTGTTTACCTCCCTTTAATCTACTCCAAGGCTAACAGAGGGTTTTTTTGTTCTCATCCACCAGGAATTCAGGAATACCCTTCCTGCTATCCCACACCTGAGCAGGAGGACCTGTGCATGGCAATAAATCCTTCCCCTGATGTTATTTTAACTTCTGAGCTGGTGGTGCTGTCAGAATAGCTCCAATTGAGGAATTGGCCATGGGAACCATCCCAAACTGCTGCCAGTGGTCACCAGCTTCCCTCTTTGTTGTCCCAACAATGGTGCTGGATTCATTCCCAGCCCCAGGGGCCAGCAGGCACCGTGAGGAGGGCAAAAACGTTCCCTGTTGCCCTGAGTTTTGCAGTTCCTCGATGTTTTCATTTTCTGTAAGAGTTTGTCACGCACTTTCTGTAAACACAGCCATGCTTTGCTAACCGTGCTTTATTGTTTGCATTCCATTTCTCCTGGGCGGAGACGTTTGATGGATTTTTCCTTTGACCAGTGTGATTGAGGGGTGGTAATTTCTCCCTCCAATCCACGGTGGTTTCTAAAAACATATATAATAAATTTCGGGGTCATCGGACCCCCTCTTTTCTGCTTCTCTCTTGACAAAGTGTCTGCGAGGTTCTTTTCGTGTCCAAGTACAGCAGTTCCCGAGTTGTTTTAAAAGCCATCCATTTTCCAAAGTGTGCTGTGCCGAATTAAAGCTTGTCCCAACTCCTCACCCTGGCCATATTTCTCCCCCATCACATTGGATATGTCAGCTGTTGTTTCACCACCTGTTAATCCGTCTGTGCTCGAGCTGTACATGGGATTTAGGAAGATTCCTGTATCTTACTTGTTGCCTTCATGTGACCAGTGCAGGTATTTTTTTATCATTCTTTTTTTTTTCATGCTACATCCATCCAGTAATACATTTCATGCTATTACTCACAATTTTAAGACAGGGAAATACGGAAATCTTTATTTCCACAACAGTCATTGAAGTTTTCCTACCATTTTTATCATGAGCTATTGAAGTTGGATTGACACGACAGCTCGAGTACGTATTTTAATTTACAATCTTCACCGCCCTCATTCACTGCTATCAAAAGTGCATTTTAACCATAAGTGATACATAAATGAACCTGATGATTTGTAATCATCAGCAGCTCAAGTTATAAGGAATCTCCTGCTGGGGTTACACATCAATGCAGACAGGAACAAAATTGCCTTGCTCATAACCTGTGAGAGTTTTAATAATTTTATTTCTATTTCTTTCAGAATTCTGGGAAACATTAGCCAGATAATGATGCCTTTTGATTACCAAGCTTGCTTCCTCTTTCAGAAAACAGCTTTGGACTGCAAGAATCACCTCAAATGGGGTTTCTGTTGTGGGCTGGTTTAGGTATTTTTTTCCTCCTATGTTATCTTTGTGCCTGAGTATTCCTGTTTTTCAGTCCTACTGCTCTGCTCCAATATGCTCCCAATATTTTTGCTTTTACTGGCTCATTTACCCTATGCAATAAAGATGCTTGTCATGTCATAAGGTAAGCATTTTCCCTAGAAATTGCTGTAGAAGTTTGTATCAAACTGGACATTTCTATTGATTTTTGAATTTATATTTGCAGGTCTCTTTCTGCTTTCTTTTTAACAATTGACTTTTAGACCCCCACATTTCTTGAAAGAAATATTGCTGTGAATTGCAGTGATCTTGACCTGCTCTTTTTCTCCTCTTATCCCTCAGAGCTTTGCTATTCTAATAACTTTCCTTATGCTCCTTGCAATTAGCTCACAGAAAATTAGAGGAGAGAATGGTTAATGAACAACTGCCATTCACTGTCAGTGAAGTGCTGCCAAGGAAAAGGCACTTTCAGAAGTCAGAGAAATGAGAAAATATTATAGGGACAATGAGCATCCAGAGTTGGGGGGGAAAAACTGTGAGGAAGCTGAAATTCTCCTTGATCAAGACCCTTCTGTACCTTGAGAATCTTCATCTCACATCTAACCATGAAGAACTGTTCTAACCCTCCAGACATGCAGGGAAATGACCCCACATGATATTTTTAGAATAATCTTTCACAGGCTTGTCCTGGACCCTTTCAAAGACACATGAAAAACGCAATTATGATGATTAAACCCGTGTAATATTAAACTACCAATATTTACACCCTTCCTCAACGAGTGCCCACATTGGAGTTGTGGTGAGCGTGCTGAGAAGGCCAATTAATTCTGACTTTCACCTGCTGAGAAATCCACAGTGTCCAGCTCATTAGGATAATGATTTTCCTTGTAGGATTGTTGCCTCCATTTCTCCAAGGTGAGAGCAGAAAATCCCAGAATGGTTTGGGTTGGAAGGGACCTCAAAGCTCATCCAGTGCCACCCCTGCCAAGGGGCTAAACCCCTGCAGTACCCAGTGAAACAGGGAGAATCTTTTATTCTGCTTTTCTTTTGGCTCTAAACCCAATCACACCAAATTTAAAGTGATTCCTTTGAGAATAAGATCCCATCCAGGATAAACCACTCCAGCAGGGTATTTCCATTCCTTATTGTCCTAACCAAGCTCAGTCACAAACATCCCCAGATGTGGTTCAGAATGTTGTTTGTCTTCATCCAGGAAAAAAGATCAATTCTGTTGTGGAAACACAATGCACAGCATGGAATCACTCTAATCAATTTGAGCAGGCCTTGGTAAAACTATCTGGTAGTCTGCAATCCAGCAGCATCACAGCTAATTAATACTTCAGTCAGCCTAATGAATGTATTAGTGGTTAATATTTGTGTGCAAGCTCCTCATACCTCAATAATCCTATCCCATTAGCATTATTAATAGGACAGGTATGAGCTGATTGATCATAAAACCCATTAACCCAGATTTGTGCTCTGTCTTCAGCTCCCTCCGAGGAAGAGCAGGAATCACTGAGGGCAGGATTGCAAGGAGCAGACTCTAAAAGGGCCTTTTCAGATTCCAGGTGAGTGGGACAGAAGAACTGCAATGAAAGATGCATTTTGAACCAGACATGAGCTGATCTAGAAGGTGATGGATGTCAAACCCAAGGACTGACTGCCCTGGTTTGTGAGATGCCCAAATTCTTTCAGGTCAATCCCCTCTCCAAAGCAAGAGAAACAGGCAGGAAGGAAGGGGAGAAAGAGGGAGAGATATAATCCACTCCACAAAAGAATTTCCCTGCATTTCTCTTCCTCTCTTTATGTTGCCCCGAGTTTTGCAGTTCCTCGATGTTTTCATTTTCTGTAAGAGTTTCTCACGCACTTTCTGTAAACACAGCCACGCTTTGCTCACCGTGCTTTATTGTTTGCATTCCATTTCTCCTGGGCGGAGACGTTTGATGGATTTTTCCTTTGACCAGTGTGATGGAGGGGTGGTGATTTCTCCCTCCAATCCACGGTGGTTTCTAGAAACATACATAATGAAAGCTCGGGGTCATTGTCATCTGACCCCCTCTTTTTTCTGCTTCTCTCTTAACGAGGTGTCTGTGTGGTTCTTTTCGTGTCCAAGTGTAACACGAGGAAGAGCAGGAACCATTGAGGGCAGGATTGCAAGGAGCAGACTCTAAAAGGGCCTTTTCAGATTCCAGGTGAGTGGGACAGAAGAACTGCAATGAAAGATGCATTTTGAACCAGACATGAGCTGATCTAGAAGGGGATGGATGTCAAACCCAAGGACTGACTGCCCTGGTTTGTGAGATGCCCAAATTCTTTCAGGTCAATCCCCTCTCCAAAGCAAGAGAAACAGGCAGGAAGGAAGGGGAGAAAGAGGGAGAGATATAATCCACTCCACAAAAGAATTTCCCTTCATTTCCCTCCCTCTCTTTACCCCACTCCTCACATAAAAACCCTGGAGTGAGAACTTGTTTATTGAAATTGAGCTGGAGGTTGGCTCAGGTGGGAGACGAGTAAATAAACCAAGCGCTTCTCTAACGCCTGCTAGAGAAGAACAATATTTTGCAATTTCCCTCCTACAGGCTTTGTGTTCTACAAAGAGAAATAAAAACGTGCTTCAGCCTCTTCAGCAGCCTTGAAAGCTTCTGCTTATTCACAGCCCCTCACAAGAGAGGCCAGATAATCCTCAGGAAGGGGAAAGCACCGTTCCAACGCTGCGGAGAGAGCGTGCGGGCAGATGAATTCCATCAGAACAACAATAAAAAAAGGAGATGAGGAAAAAGCAGCTCATTCCTTCGGAGACTCATCTTTTTAATGCACCATTTCCACAGGATCTTCTAATTGCTTCTTGTGGGATTGGAGTGTTTTCTCTCGCAGCCTGGCTCTGGAAATTTGTTACATTTCCTGCTACGATGTTCTCCTGCTTTTTTATTTTTAGGGTTGAAGAACTGTTTTCTCATCCCTTTTTTTTTTTTTTTCCCTGAGATATTTTCCCCATCTCTCCCATTTCCGTGTTCCTGTTGTTATGATCAGTGAAATTTAAGCTTATGTGGTGCCATGAAGCTGAATCCTCTTTTATTGCCACGTTTTCTTATGTGGTGGGACAGCAGCGAGAGCTGCTGGTTAATCAGTTCTGAAGTCCTACATGTGGCAGGGAGATGTGCCATGAATTATCCAGTGAGCTGTACCTGCATGATTAACGAGAATCCATTCTCCACTCTGCACTCCAGTGCTCCTCCAGTTGCCATTTCTTTGTTAGAACCATCTGTGAAGGGAATGAAAGAGGAAAGGAGACAGCAAAACCTCAAGGAAAGGAGTTTGTGGCTAAAAAAAGGGGGATGAGAGCAAGCAGCAACGCCACTACTCCCACGGCTGGCCAGATGTTTGGTCATCTGTTCAGGCACAGCTCTTTATTTGTATATTTATTTATATATTTATATTTTGTCAGCTGCCACATGACACGTGGCAAAGTTAAAGCTTGATAAGTAATTAAGACAGCCTGCCTTGAAAATGAGAAAAATAAGGAAAACAGTGTTTTTCGCCTCTCCTCATATGATTTAACTGGTTAAAAATGTTTTGCATAGAGCTGAGAATATCATTCATTATAAATAATGTATTAACCTAATTTCATCATTTTTACTCTGTGAAATGCTCCTGACTAGATTTGTGAGTATTCCTTCTTGAAAAGTATTGGTACCTGGAAGCCAATCAGCAGATATTTTATCTCCTCGTGGTAATTCCATAAAAACAGGTAGTGCTGGAAATTGAGAAAGTCTAATTTTACCTCTCCATATAGTATTTGAGAAATATTCAGGAAACAGCTTCAGAGAAAATATTTATAGCTAAAATTTTGTTGGGAACGTTTTGTGCACCTGAAGCTCGCTGATGTGCTTGAGGAGAGTCATTGAGAAGGATTCAGGGCCAAATAAAAATTAAATATTCCTTAATATGCCAGTAAAATGATTGCTATCACCAGATCCGCTTAAATTAACAGAGTCCCAGCTTTGTGAGATAGACAATATCGCCTCAGGTGTACAAAATATCCAGATTTTGCACTGCTGCAACACAAACTGTTGATCTTTAGCTGAACTTGTCTCGGGATCACAGCAAATCTTTTATTTCCCTTGATGCAATTCTATTTTTTCCCTCGAAGGTCTCTGTGCAGGAGGTTCAAACAGCAGGGAAAACACCTCCTGAGGTAATGCAGGAAGACAAAATATGCAAAGTGCATCCAGAGCTCTGTTTTGGAGAAGAAACTGCATTTCTGGTAAGCAGCAGAGATCAAATAAGGCAGCAAGAGCCTGGCAGCCCCCAGTCTGAGCAGGGCAATGCTCAAGGGAGGATCAAAAAGCTTTGGATAAGGCCTTGAAAGAGACTTTTAAATGTGCATAATTGGCCAGTCTTGGAAGTCTCCAAGCAGCCAAAGCTCTCCTGTGGGTGTGAACAGTGTGGGAGTGCAGCTTGCACCCCTGAAACCCAGGCTGGTCACCATAAAAACCATGAGAATCACAACTAAACCACTGAATTTACTGTATCAGCCATTCATGCTTTAGAATTGTGAGAGGATGGATCCAAAATTTCCCGTGAGGGGCTGCAGAGCAGCTGGCCTGGCCTCTGGGGTGGGAGGTGTTCTTCAGGGTGAGCAGCAGCAGAGACTTGTCCTGCTGTAAGCACACACCAGAAATCACATCCCCACTGCAGCTGAACAACCTTACACGAAATCTGAGGTTTAGGATAATATTATCCTGTAAATAAGGACAGGCTGCCACCCCACAGGCTGTAAGATGCAATCCAAGCAAGCTTTTACCATTGATCCCTTTCTAAACCAGAATTTTCCCTGCCAGGTTATTTGTGAAGGTTTGGGGTGCAGAATTTTGGGATGTGGTGAGTTTGGACCCCTGCTCCAGTCCATTGGAACTGGGATTCTGCTTTTAGCATCTGGAAGGTGTCACCAGGAGGAACTTTGTCTGCAGGTAACGTTCACCCTGTTGGTTTAAGAAGTATGGCTAAAACTCCATTAATTCCATGCAAAAATCAGATTTACAAAAAAATCTGTTGGCCTATTTATTATCCTCTTGCTGATAGTTCACAACTCTCAAGAATTCAAATTAAAGCAGGATGGAGGGGTAGTTTACAAATGTTTGTAGCTCTGGCTGCAGCCACTCCAAAAACACCAACACAAAAACCAGATCTTGTTCACCCATTGCAAAATCAGCTTTTACTTTGCAATTAATAATCCACAAACAGATTTATTCTCTGACTCCTTAGCAATCCTCAAACCAGCAATTTTTTCCTGGTTTAACGACTGCAGGAATCAAACTATAGGAATAGATTTCCTTCTTTTCACTCTCTTGTGACATTGGACTGGCATTTGAGAATTATCCTTAGAAGTTTCTGGTGCTTTTAGAGCTGAACCCCAGGAACTGCAGCAAACTGAAATTTATAAAATCTGCTTTCAGGATGGGGTTGTGCACGTAACTGTGCCATGATGTACATAACATAACATCATAATATAACATCATAACATAACATAACATAACATAACATAACATAACATAACATAACATATAACAAAACAACATAACATAACACAACACAGAGCCTCTGTCTGCACTGACTGCTGCAGGATGCACCCCAACTCTCAGCCTGTTTATTAAAGATCAATTTTTGTGATATCATTGATCCCCTGCACACTGGGATTGTCATCCTTGCTCAGGAGCTGCTGAAATTCAATCCTTTCTTCTCCATCCCTCTGTGGATGAAACCCTGGGACACACATCACAGACACTCTCCGGGAAGATAATATGCCACAAAAAAATAGACAAAAAAATAATAATAATATTGTTAAAAATGGTGGGAAGAATAACAGACCAATCATTTCCTGCTCTGTGCCCAGAAAGACACCAGGATAAATAGTCACCAATCTATTGAAGCACTCAGAAGATAAAAAGGATGATAAGAAAAGAAGCAGCATGGATGTTGTGAGAGCAAATCATATCAAGCTACCTTCTGCAGATAAGGTGGATG
>VWZT01008560.1:71908-82474 GCA_013397055.1 Pachycephala philippinensis | reverse complement strand
AGGAAAGGAAAGGAAAGGAAAGGAAAGGAAAGGAAAGGAAAGGAAAGGAAAGGAAAGGAAAGGAAAGGAAAGGAAAGGAAAGGAAAGGAAAGGAAAGGAAAGGAAAGGAAAGGAAAGGAAAGGAAAGGAAAGGAAAGGTGTGTGCAGGAGAGGAGCTGTGGTGGTGGGTTATTAATAAAAAGAAACAGAGAGAAAATCAGGATAAATGAGCAGGAACAGCATATTTTCAGTGTGGAGCAATTCTTCAAGGCTACTCCTCAGTAACTTTACACTGGAGTGTCTGGCTTGTCTTGGACTCAATATTTCCACAGCTATGGGTGAACTGAAGGGAATTCTGGGGGAACATGGCCAAAATTGCAGAAAAAATGGAGCACGAGGAAAGCCTGGCAGGATGGAGCTGGGTTAATCTGAAGGAGGATGGTGAGGGAGGGGAAATATCTTCACATGTGGAAGGTTCTTTTGGAATCTCCACAGCATCAGTTCCAGCTCTGTCCTCTGTGGGAGGAAGGCTGGGAAGTGTCCTGGCATCAGTGAGGGAATAGGAGAATTTCCACAATGAAACTGCAAGGGAAATTTAGGTTAAACACTGGGGGAATGTCCAGCCTAAAGGCCAGATAGGTACTGGAATAAATAGTGCAGGCTCTGTGGAAGGACAGGTTAGGCAGACACGTGCCAGAAACAATTTAAGTCTGGTTTATGTGATCTTGAGATAAAAATAATGTGGGTGACTTCATAAAAGCCCTTTTTCCATTATCCCTGCTTTCTACCTTTCCGTTTTCATTTTTGTCCTGACATCCAGATTAAGCTTGGAGCAATGAAAACATTTAAAGCCAAATAATGAATCTAAAATTTTTGGTGTTTTGCATTTTGTTAGGGGAAACTCAAGAGGCATCACGTTTATTGTTAGTTGTAAGGATCCCCCCAAACCCAACCTCAATTAAAGATATTGATCTGAATTTTCTGATTTCCAGAGCAATGAAGGCTCAGGTTTGATCTTGCACTGTTAATTCCATGGACTTAACTCCATCTGCAGAGGCAGAGCCAAAGGTTTCTTTAAATTAGATGCCCAGTAGCCAACAAATATTTGTCGCTGTTGTTTATGAAGTCCTGTTCTCGTGAGATCAGAGGCAACTTTTATCTTGTACTTTGTTGAATTAATTTTAGGAGCTCTTCAGGCTCGGCGTTGCTTCCTTGCTCATTGTGTGTTTTGCTTTTCAGGATTGTTTTCATCCAATTGTCCTTCCCTAGATTTACAGTGAAAACAACTGAGGACACTTTGTACATAACCCTTTCATCCAAAGTGATTGAAAAGTTCAGCTGAGTATGCTCAGCGCCTTTTTTTTTTTTTCCCACTTGTCATCCTTCACAGCTTCCCTTCTTTTACATTCCACCTCCAAATATTGTTTTGTTTAAGGAGGGAAAAAAACCCCGTCCCGGTGACAATTTGCATGATATGTTAATGCTGATGTGCATCGAGACATCTGGATGGCATTTTAATATCTCATTCTCATTCAGACAAGGAGGAACCACACAGATGGGAGAGACAATTTTAAGAGCATTGTTGTAAACAAATAAGGCAGCCAGGAAATCAAACACGCTCCTCGATGGGCTCTGTGTGTGAGGATGGGCTCAGGACATGTTGTGGCTGCAGGAGAGAGCTGCCTGCTCCACTCCCAGCCAAACCCAGAGGTTTAGCTCTTTCTTTAGCTCCTTATTAGCTCCTTCAAGCCTGGTGATGATGGACTTATTGTGGCTACCAGAATGGCTGGGGAAAACATCAATAACAAATGATTCTCTGATCACAGAGTGCTGGAAAGCAGGAAAATTATTAAATTATGGTGGGAATGGTCAGAATGCAGGATGTGAAAAGGAGATTTGGGGTCATTTCATGGGCAGCTCCTTTCCCAGCCCAGCACAAGTTGGCACCACGGATTATCCTCAGCACTTGGAGTTATTTGAGGCTCTGCTGAGGGCACACTGCGGGGTTTGGTTTATCTTATTTTCAATTAGCAACAGAAATAGGACCAATCCTGATTAGCTTCAGGAAGGAGACCTGTAAATGGTGTTCTCCTGCTCCACATAAGGATGTACCTCCTCGGAGTGATTTGCTCCTGTTGTTAAAAATTCCTCTCCACCCTGGGCAATTTCCTGCAGTCCCCTTTAATCTGCTGCTTGTTTGCAGCTCTTTGTAGGAGCGTAATGGCTCTGAACTCGAGCATCCACAGCCAGGGCTGATATTTTGGGTGTCTGCTCCAGGTGTTTGTGCAAAAACCATGAACAGCCTTTGCTGCAGGGGGAGCTGGCAGCTCAGCAGATGCTGCACATTGGTGCCTCTCTCTGGATTGCACTAAAAGTCACAAAATCAGAGTAATCCCAGTAATCTGAGCCCCACAGGGATCACCCAAATCCCTGCACAGGCCAGCTCCAAGAATCGCTCCCATCTTTTCCCAATAACACCATCAACTGATTATTTTCCCTTTCACCTCTCAGCAGCCATGACTACAGATCCCACACAATTAAATTCCCAGAAATATTCAGGAATTCAGCTGTGCTCAGCGAAACACACAACACAAGAGTCCAAAAGCTCTTCCTTCATCTCCTGAAATACAGGTAGAAAGTTACAATTTAAATTCTACCCCTTCACTGTGGAATTGGACAGGGCTCTGAGCAGCCTGGTCCAGTGGAAGGTGTCCCTGCTCACGGCCTTTAAAGGTCCCTTCCAACCCAAACTATTCTGTGATTTTAATTAGAAATGAATGAAAATATTAGAAAATGTATTACATTTTACATTTCCAAAATGGGTATCTAAGCCTCTACTGGAATATCTCAGGCAGTGAAACATCAATGAGCTGTTTAAAAAACCAGTTAAAAATTCGTGCCTGGTTCAGTCTGGTTAACTGAAGACCAGGGGACTCTCTTGAATAAAAGAAAATGAGATTAGAAGCTCGAAGGCATGGGCGGGAAATGACCTCAGAAAGCAGTTTAGCAAGGGAACTTGTGAAAACAGCACTTCCTAAAATAATTCTGCTTTTCCTCTCACCTCAAAGCTGCAGATTTTCGTGTGGCAAACGCTAAGGAGGGGTGGAAGACAACTCAGAGGAATGAGAGCCAGAGGTAATGGAAACACAGAGAAAGGCCTTAATTCATGTCTCAAACCTAGGAACAAAAACAAAATAACCCGACAGGAGCCTTTCAGAGTGAATGCTGAATAAACCAATTTTCCTTCACGACTACAACACGTTCCTGCAATGATTCCTGGGGACCATTCCCACTAGTTTGCGGTTGATTTCCACCGCTGGACCTTCCCCTTTCCCACAGAATTTTCTCTCATGCTCCATCTCTCACACTTTTCCTTTTTTCTCCACCCAAATTTGGGTGCTGTGGCCGAGCTGGGAGCCATTGGAACTGTCACCAGGACTGGGATCAGGAGCTCCTGGCAGCAGAACTGGAAGCTGGAATCTGGGCCAGGAAGTCTCCTAATGCAGCTATGAAAACTTTATGTGCCATATCTTAAATTCGCCTTAAAATTAAAAAAAAAAAAGTTAATAAAACTTTAATCCTAAGCATGCTAACATTGACAAATTCGGTTAATGTCTGGCAGAAAAGGGAGGATAAAAATAGTCATTTAATTTTTAGTCTGCAAATTGTGAGATTGCAAACAGCATTTTCTCTCCAAGAGGATTCTGTACTTTGTTCACACAGCTGGATTTTTGTGATGGCTGGGACAGGCTTAAAGCAAATCAGGATCTTATTGTTCCTCCTTCAAGCCTGGTGATGATGGAGCTATTGTGGCAACCAGAAAAACATTAATAACAAATGATTCTCTGATCACAGAGTGCTGGAAAGCAGGAAAATGATTAAATTATGATGGGAGTGGTCAGCAAACAGGAGACAGAGGCTGTAAAAGCAGAGATTTGTTTGTTCTAAGGCAGGTGGGGCTGATGTGGCTCTCACCAGGCTCCTTCCATGATCATTCCTCCACCTTCCCTTGCTTGGAATTTCCCCTCTCCCTGGTTTACAGCTCCCTGAATTAAAGAAGCAGCTCAGAGAACTCAAAGTTATTTTTGAAGTCAATCAATTTCCCAAATATCAATCTTCCTGCACCTCAGCAGCCACCAGAAGCCCCGTTTTTATAGGATTGCAGGAGCTTTTGGTGGAAGGTTTCCATAAAATATGTATGAATTCATTGTATCCACACAGCAAAAGGAGAACAGATAGATCACAGCAGATCGTATTTTTGTGTCATCTTTGGGGAGAAAATATAGATCAATGGATTCTAAACTGTTTTGCTGGGACTGGAACAGCACAAAAAGCACTGGGTAAGTGTTGACACCACAGAAGAGTTACTGTCTGATGAGTTTTCTGTTTGGATCTGTAATACACAATTCCACCTCGAATGGAATTAAATTTGTTGTCTCCTATTCTTTATCAACAGGTGAAAACCACAAAAGGGGCTCCAGCTCAATCATTGAAGCCACAGCCACATTAAAGCCCTTCAGCTGAAAATTCACAAGAACTTTTATGTGAAGAATGGGATGCCTTGTTCCTCAAGCTGAATGTCTTTCCAAAAACAGCGAAGTTTCTCCAAAACAATGAAGCTGCTCGTTCGGGCTGCAGGATTAAATCTGAGGATTTGGAAGCAAGTGAACACAGAGTATTAAAGCAGCCAGTATTGATCTGCATGAGGAGATAATCCCCACTGCTGGAAGAGGTGGAGAGGAGGAATCCCACTGCCTGGAGATGACTTAAAGTTGTTCTTAATTTGTGCAGCCCCAGTTTGGTAGCAGAAGATCAGTTGGTAAATTGAGGGATCATGAGGGCTAATCTTTTAAAGGGTTTTTAAAAATATTGTCAGCAACTTGGATACCTTGATTTCTGTGAAGAAGCTGTCAGTGCAGGGATGTTGCACAACAGCATCAGGTGGAGATAATAAACTTCTTAGCAGTGTTATGATGGTGATTTCCAAAGCTACGTTGTTAAAAAGAGGCTTAATTAAAATGGAAAGGGCTTCTTTCAAGTTGTTCCAGGCTTTAGATATTTACCTTACTTATTTAAAAAAAAAAAAAGGTGGGAATTCCTCCAGTCTTCTGGAATTGCTCAGCACTCTGTGTAATTTTAGACTTAGGACAACTGCTCGTTCTAACCAAGACAATAAAATTTCACAGAAAAAATGCATCCCATTGTGTGCAGAGCTGGGTGAAGGCAAAGAAGCATCAAAAAAGCTCCATTTCTCTCCCTGCCTCGAGCAAAGCTCCCCCTGCTCTCAGAAATTCCGGGGTGTAGAACCAGGAGAGGCTTTGCAGCAAAGGGCCAAGGGGAAAATGGAAATGGAAGGGAAGAGATGGACTTTCCTATGGGATTTCATGGGGCTGTTGGCTCTGTCTCTCTCCAGAATCCCATCTCCAGCCACCCTGCAGGCCTAAGTGAGGGCTTACTTGAGCTCTGACTCAGGTTTATTTGGGAAGTGGGTTCCTTTTAGTATCGGATCTGTGGAAAAGTCGTTTTTCCCATCCTACTCCCCCCAGCTGGGCTCCTGTGGGATAAACTCTCTCCTATGAGTGCACCAGACTCATCCCCAGTGCCTCGGTGGGGCCCTTCTGGGGGTGCTGAGCCTCTTCGGGGCTCTCTCAAAATTAGTTTGTTTTTTTCAAAGGCAAAGATTACACCACTTCCCCACCAATCTGCTTTCCATGTGTTCTTAGGTTCCAGTGTGGAAAATCCTCTTTTTACAGAGGAGCTGACCAGTCCTTGGGCCAGAAGGGGAAGAATGGAGAGACACAGACAAAGCCCTGGAACTCCAGGGAAAGGGGATCTGGTTCTGCTAATCCTCAGTAATTCCTTTATTTTGTTTTGTGGACCATGTGGCAAAAGCCCTGCTGCTTCTTTCTCCTCTGTCACCTCATGTTACTAAAATTCCCTTCCATCCCTGATCTCCACCCAAAACAGTATCTAAAATGGTATCAACTCAGCAAACTCATCCTGAAAGAACAGGGAACATTCTTCAGCAATTTGCATCAAAATTGTGGATAAAAATTGTGGATTCATCCTCTGTCCTTCCAGCTGGCAGGAGAGAGGAAAAGCTTTGTTTTTATCTGTGTATTGTGTACAGTATTCATAATTGAAATGGTAATTTTTAATGTTCTTGGCCGGGTTTTGTTCAGCAAGATCCGTTTCACCCTCCTGCTTTGGGAGGGGGATATCTTAATCATATTTACAGCATTTATAAAAGTCATTCAGACCTTATATTTTATGAGATCTGAGGCGTGTAGTGAATTTCTACTGAAAAACCTCCTTTTTTCTCCCCACCCTAACAGGAGACAGGACTGCATTAAATTATCTGAAATTTAAATGCATTAGCTGTTAGCCAGAGTGAATTTTCATATAAATTAATATTGTTATTGTATTTTAATAAAGCCACAGCATTTATGGAATTATGCAGACATCAATTACCTGGAGGTGTCTCGGAACAATTATTGACTTCATGCATCATCTATTCCTTCCCTTCCAAACCAGTTGCACTCTTCAGGAACATCATTTATCAACAAGCCATAAACCACATTTTCAAAGCCTTCCAGCCCATCACTGTTAGAAAAAGCCCCCTGAGCCCACGACATCCTAATACGTGGCCGTGTAATTAAAATTTTGACATATGCAAGGAGTTGTAAGAGAGATAAAAGAGCCTGGGTTGTAAATAGAAGTTGAAAGGCTCCCAGCAGATGGTTGGTTTGTGGGAGAGGCACGGGCAGAGCCAAGAGATGACAAACAGATGGTTGAGGTGTGAAGGACAGGCTGGGAGAGCTGGGGAGGGAACGGGCAGCTCCGTGGAATTTTGCTCGGAGAGGAGGTCAAACATTTCCCATGTTTCTATTTGCAGTCCCAGAAACGTGTCAATGGAAAAGGTCCAATAATACGGCCTAAGAATAATAAAAATAATAATAATCAGCATCAAGTCATTGCAGACAGGCTTCGGGGAGGCAAATCTGTTCGAGCTGCAGCTCGCACTCGAGTGGTGACACAGCCACTGCCACCACGAGTCGTGTGTGTGGGCTGAGCTGCCTCAACTCAAACAGAAATACTCAAAATTGTGACAAAATCAGATTGCCAATATTTACAGGTGCCTGAAAACCGGTTTTAGTCGTGTCGTAAATGAACTGGAGCTTGCAGGCTCCTTGCTTTTCTCTGAATGTTGTGTTAATTAATAGTGTGCTGAGCGAACTCAGCTCAACTTTGGGTGGTTCTGCACCAAAATCACGACCAAAAGGAATCTCCTCTGGGCAGAGAGACCAGATCAAATATTACGTATTTTTTTTTAACAATGGCAAGTCTGAAATCACAGTCAAATTAAAATTGCAATGCTGCTAAACCTATTCTTGAGTTTAGTTCCCTGTTACGTTTTGACTCTCTCCTGTTTATCAGACAAGCTCGAAAACTGCATCAGCAGCTACAAACCAGAAGAATTTCTGCACAATAATGGGCAAAAGTTCCTTTTTCGTAACCAAAATCACATTTCCTAGGAACAATAAAGGTGCAGGGATTTTGAGGGTGCTCTTTGATCAGATTCTGGGGGAAAATTCGATCTGTGTAGTAGAAGGGAGACATTTATGAAAAATATTCAATCAATATTTATTCTTTTCTCTTACTACAAAAGGCTCTTTACATTTGAAGCAGCATTTGTGTTTATGAGAAGTGAATTTTTGCAAAGCAATTGTTACATTTTTAGGTCTAACTAAGTTTTAACTTGCAAAAACCCAGCATAATGATGAGTTTTGTGTAGTTTTTTGCTCAATATTAATAAGAAATTATAGTTTTAGTAGGAGGGGAGTGCTGATAAAACTGGTCTTGTACCTACTGATGCATTCTGTAAGGACTCAGAATTTTTTCTCACAACTATTTGAAAGACAAGCACAATCTGTTGCTCCAAGAATCAAACCAAAGTGTCCTGGAGTAAATATCCCTGCAAGCAACACCTGCTTGTCTCTGAGGAGTTCCCACAAACTGCTGAAAGATAATTAATAAAGATAATTTGTGTTTTCCTGCCTTCCCAAGCCCAGGAGTCGTTCCGAGCCTGACCTGGGAAGGAGGTGCCCTGGGAGGTGCAGGTTTAGATTTTCTCTCTGGTTTAACTCCATCTGCATTTTGCTTGCTGAATGAGATGGTAGTAATAATAATAATAATATTTATCCCTGCCAAACTCCCTCTCCTTGCTCTTTTGTGGCTGTCTCTGCCTGGTGGATTCTGGCTCAGCATTTCTCGGGGTCCCAAGGTGTCACCTCTCCTCAGGGTGACGATCCCTGCTCCTGCCAGCTCCTCCCTGATTTTCCCACTCCCATCTCTGCTCTCCATTCCCCTGGCACTTCAATCATGCAGCATTATCCTCGTCATTGATCCACGCTTTTTTCCCAGGATGTTGGCAAATTTATCTTCTTTTTCTGCCTGGAGAGGAGCTGGGTTTCAGAGCTATAAATTATTCTCAGAAGGATTAACTTACTTGACCTCTTCTTTTATTTTTTGTTTTGGCTAAGAGACTGTCACTTGTGATGTTTTTTGGGGTTTTTTTATCTCACTCCTGTGTTCCTGGTTGTTCTCCTTGATTTTTTTCTCTCTGCCAGGTATCACTGTCCAAAGGAGATGAATTTTAGTGGCACTGTTTGAGCTCTGACAGCTGAGGCTGTGTCACAAAAGTATTACAAACCACATCCTTCACGAGTTTCCAGCAGCCATAAACATCTGCTCTAAAAATCTGTGTAGGATTTTGCTGAGGATATTATTTCTATAAATCTGGATGATATTTATATAAATACCTATTAACAATGTCCAAATAAAATATATTGATATATTCTCAAGGCCTAATAGAAACCAGAGAAGCAGAAACGTCTAACAGAAATAACAGAAGCACACAATAAATATGGGTATGAGTACAGACTAGAATTATTTTAGTGGGGCGATTGTTCTCATGTAAAAATGATATTTGAATATCAAACAGCCAGACCTCTTTAGGGATATGTATTTTTCAATATATTTGAAGCATTAAAATTATATTTAAACATTATATATATATTTATAGATATGATTATAGATATAACTGGTTCTCAAAACTGAAACAAAAGCTCACCTCTGCCCCTGTTTCTAAACTTCCAAAAATACCTTAAAATAATTCCCACAATACTAAACTCCCAAAAATGCCTTAAAACACTCTCTACAACAATCCCTCCTCTCTGGGTGAAGCATGGAGATGCTGAAGGGATTCCTCAAGACGGATCTGATCTTTTTTCTCTGCTTCCATCAGGACTGTGGCAAAATCATGGTTCATTTTGGTTTGCTGTGTTCTCCTCTGTGAGGATAAAACCTTGGAGCTCATTCCAGTGAGAACTGTGCTCTCATTTACACTGGAGTCAACGATTTCTCCAGATGACTTCAGATTTAGTGTCCTGAGACAAGGATTTCACCCATAATTTGTTTTTTTTTTTTTAAACAAATTAAAAAAATTTGTTCAAAAATTTTTTGCAGTGTCATCCACTTGAAGACCCACTTTACTCACCCATCAATATTCACACTTCAAAGGCTGATTTCCATCAAGTCCTATTGATGACCTTTGGAAATTGGTGCCTTCAAACAATAAAAAAGACCCCAACAACAACAACATCTGCCCCCATGCAGCCCTTTATTTGGTTAGAGAAGGGCTGGAGTGATGACCAAGTTAATAGAGAGGTCACTTTCAATTTTCACATTTCCCGTGTAAGTGGCTCCAGGAATCACCATTTTTTGGGAGCCCCATCATGGAAGCAGTGGCAAAACATCCATTGACTTCCACAGGATCTTTTCCTGCACTCTTCAGAGAGGAGGAGTGGCATTTATCAACCTTTACAACCCTTATAATTATAAATTTATCTTTTCTTGGGGCAAATTAAATAACCCTGACTGTCCTTAGGCTCCAAAATTCCCATGGCTACCTCAGCTTTTCCTGTGGACGCTCCCTTAGGCAGCATCACAGCCCTACAAGCAATAAACACAATTTCCCTCCCTTAGCTGGGATAAAACCTGGTGGAACCACAGAAAAGAAACATTTCTCTGCCAGCTGATATTTCTTTCCTCATCTGATGCAAATATAAAAGCAAAGTGATGTGGCCAGTGATAGAGGGAGATGTTGCAGTGCCCCAGTCTGGGGAGATGAGCTGGAAGGGACAGAAAATTGTCTGGGGTGAGCATGGCAGGGACCTCCTTGGGCAGAGAGGATATGTGAAGTACAGGGGGTGTAAAATGTAAGAGAAAATGTGTATCAGACACAGAAGGAGCTGAAAAGGTTGGGATTTGGGGAGTTACCCAGCTTCATTTGGGAGAGAAAGCCCTAAAATCAGAGGGTGAGCCCCAGCTCATCCCCCCTGCAGCACCTCAGCTCTTCCTGAGGCTTCTGCAAATCCATCCCCTCATCCAAAGGCCCAGTTCCATCTGGATCTTGGCAGAGCTGCCTCAAAGTCTCTGATTTTCTGACCCTGTTCTTGGCCTTCCCCAAAACTGCTGTTAAACTCCCAGTGTGTACACAAACATGAACATATGTACAGGTCATTG
>VWZT01008560.1:46625-66368 GCA_013397055.1 Pachycephala philippinensis | reverse complement strand
CTCCTCTCCTCTCCTCTCCTCTCCTCTCCCCTCTCTCCTCTTCTTTTAAAGGAAACCAACCAATATTCTTAGAGAGCCAGAAGAGGAAACGAGAGAGGTTTATGAGTGAGAAAAAAATGGGGAGCTCAGAACTCCAGAGAATACCAGAACGGTTTGGGTTGGAAGGGACCTAAAAAATAATCCATCCCACCCCTGCCATGGCAGGGACACCTTCCACTGTCCCAGGCTGCTCCAAGCCCCAGTGTCCAGCCTGGCCTTGGGCACTTCCAGGGATCCAGGGGCAGCCACAGCTTCTCTGGGCACCCTGTGCCAGGGCCTGCCCACTCTCACAGGGAACAATTCCTTCCCAATATCCCATCTAACCCTGCCCTCTGTCACTCTGTCATGCCCCTTGTCCTGCCCGTGCTGGGGAGCCCGGAATGAGATGGTGCCTCTTTGGAAAAAAAAGAAATCCAAAAATCCTTAATTACCAATCAGAGTAATTACCTCCGAAAAAAAGAGAAGATTAATTAACTGCCACTCCTGTAGGTCCCGGGGAAGGGGAGGTTGTCAAACCCAGCCCAGTTCTTGAGACAAGAAGTGAAGGATCAGCCACCTGGAACGGCACCACCGGGAAGGCTCCGGAGCCGCGGCTTCCGTGGGAAACCTCACGTCCCTCTCAGCTCCAATTCCCTCAAAATATTAAAAGGTGAATGAAAGTGACCTCTGCTGAACACAAACTTCTTCAATAACCACGGAACTCCCCTCTCCATAGTTCACTTTTAATTGCAATTTCATATTTTTTAATAATTGTGTCAAGTGCCTGATAAAGAAGAACCAGCAGCTTCACCATCTGGGATGACTGAACTGCTGGAATGACAGAAAGAGGGAAAGAAAGCAGGAAATATCAAGGATTGGCTGATTTGGAATCAATGCTCAAAAATCAATATGGATCCATAAATGCTGTCTTGGTATCTCCATAGCCTATGATTTATCTCCATGATCAGGGTGTTGATTTATAAGAAAGCAGGTTAAAGCTGCCTAAACAAACATTTTCATCTCATGCTCAGCCCTGGACTTCTTTCCCCTTTCCTTTTGAGCTCCAAGATCCCAGACTGGGTAAAACACCGTTGTGACTTGAGGGATAAAGAAGAAAAATCTGCAACAGGAACTGCCCAGAGCAGCTGTGGCTGCTCCATCCCTGGGAATGTCCAAGGCCAGGTTGGATGGGGCTTGGAGCACCCTGGGACAGTGGAAGTGTCCCTGCCATGGCAGGAACTGGATGATTTTTAAGGTCTTTCCAACCCAAACCATTCTGTGATTCCAAGTTCATGAGCCGAGAAAGAACCCAGACATTCCTATTGCAGTTTGATGGCAAAAGACCAATTTTTGTGTTTTCCACTTTTCTCCTTCCTCCATCTCCAGGAGGAAGAACAAACTCTTCATCTCCACTGATGCAGTGACTGATGGCCTCCCTCACTGACTCTGCTCTATTTGGTATTCCTGCACTGCAGCCTGGGAGAGTTCAGTCCATTATTAAACATAACTCCAGCTCTGTCATATCAAACTTAACGCAGCTGATGCTGTCTTTGAAAGTCAGGGCCCAAGACAAGCACATGAATGCCTCATTGCTTAAAATCAGACATCTAAATCCACCTTACACATCCAAGTAAGCCAGAGGAGTTCTCAAACTGCTGAGAATCTGTAACATCACAGCCTCAGTGAGAGCAGGTGATACCCAGCATCCTCAGAAACAAAGAACTCTGATTAGTACCAAAATAGTTGTGAAATGCCCACGCTTGAGAATCTTCCTCAGAGAACTCTGTATTTCATCCCCTGAAACGTTTTCATTTCCTGGAATAGCTGTGTTTATTACTTTAATAAACTGAATTAGGAAATATGGTTATTGGCTTCCTAACTAGGCTGAATTAAGTTTCATTAAAAAATAAAATCCAGGATTCTAGTTTATACTTGGTATAAATGCACTTAAAATGTTAGAACAACCATGCTCCTCTTCCTTTTTCTTTTATATGTAGATTAAAAAAAATCCTTCCTGCATTAAACCCAGAGCTATTCTCAACATTTCAAATGGACTAAAATATCATAAATAAAAATTTTAATTAAAACACCTAGTATGTAATATTTCTGGACTTATTATGTGTACTATTTTTTTCTGCTTGCTGTAGACCACAGGAGAAGATCTGTAAAATACCCTTATTAAACCTTATTAAAGCAGCAGGGTGATGCTCCAAAGATGTTACCTGGTCTGGGGGTGGTGGCCACAATCCCTTCTCTGGAATTAGGGCAGTGACAGGGATGTGGCTGCAACATCCCAGCACAGGAAAATCCAGGGAGGACCAGGACTGAGGCAGGAATAACCCAGCCTGACACACCCAACCCTGGGATCATCCCTCCTCGTCTGCAAAGCTGCTGGAGCAAAGCTTTTTTGGTGGAAATCTCCCAATAAAAGGGAGTTTCTCCGTTAACTGCAGCCCTCCCATGCCGTGGCTTTGCTCCCGCTGAACTTGGAACGGCAAAGTTCCTGCTCTGTGCAGAGCTCTGAGCTCCTCACCTCCCTCCCAGGCCAATTCCAGCTGCATTTATTAATGAAGATTCACTGAAGCATGAGCTAAGTCTTTTAGCTACACTTTTGTCCCAGCAAACTGGTGTTTAATCGTCTGAATGAAAAATAAATGTGGGTGGCCACTGTCTCAAAGATAAAACCCCATCAATTCCCATCACAGAAGGAGCTAAAACGCTGTTTATCAAAGATAAAACCCCATCAATTCCCATCAGAAAAGGAGTTAAAACGCTGTTTATTTCCACACAGGAACCTGTTCAGTGTGTCTTAAAAAGCCCCAGAGCTGCTTTGGACTGTGGGTGGGTTATTGTGGACTAATTTCCACTTTCAAATGACAGATTATCTCCCACAAAAATGATTGTGGAGCTGAGCTGAAAAGGTTCCCTGAGCTGAAAAGGTTTGGTTACCCCTAAATAGAACGGCAGATTCACTAATGTTCGACTCGTGTCACGAAAATTACTGTCTGCGACTCAGAGGCAAGTTCTGCAAACTTATTTCCACATTCATAATTAAATCACTGCTCTTTCCACTTGCCTCATTTGAATATCGCAGGGTTATAATACAGGAAAAGAGAGAAAGCATTAAAAACACTTTGTGTGACAGAAGTTAACAAAAGAAGAAATCCTGAAAAAAGCTTTGAGGGCTTTAATAAGTAACTAAATGACCAAAAGCAGCTGAAGTGCTTAGCTCTGGGAAGTCAGGCTGTGCCAAAGCCTTGCCTGAACGTGTTGAAGGCTTAATGACACAACCGCTTAATTCTTTGTTTAATTCTTTGTCTTCTCGCAGCCTTTTCTCTTTGCAGCTCTGTGGAAGGGGACTCACAATGCAGCTTTAGCTAAGCCACCTTCCTGAGAGCCAGGAGAGGCAGCCTGCTGGAATCGGGCACGGGATTTCTGCCAGAAGGCACTTGCAGGCAGCAGGGTGGAGGAAAATTGGTGTTGCTTATATTTTATAACAACTCTCATGACCTTCCTGCACCCCAATCCAGCCCCAAGCACGTTCTTTCCTCTGGTGGTTTATCAATAGTTAAAAAGGTTAATTTGTGTATCCAAAGTTAATAATCTGTTAGAGAGTGTAGGTTCAGAAATTTACAAAAAAAAGCAGATTTTCCTGAGTCTTTGAGTGTCTCTGTGTCTTCTCTTCCCAAGCCACGTGTGGCACAAACAGAAATGCAGTAAATCCCAAGGAAACGAGAAGACATTCGAAAACAAAATGCTTTTTTGAGGGGTGCTTCACATGGACCCATCCCACGTGGGGTTGTTTCCTCCTCCTGGAGGAGGGCAGGACAAAAGCCCCGCTCCTGGATTGGGGTCAGGCATTTCTGCCTCCTGCCTGTTGCTGCCACTGCTCTGTGCCTTTGCAGGGCCCATTCCTGGAGGGCATTAACTGAAGGGATCAATAATGCTGAGAGGAGCAGCACTGAAGACTCAAATTCCAGTCTCGGGTTTTGGTTTCACATCTGTTTTTCATGGAAGCAACAAGAGAACAGAGCAGGCACCACCAGGCAAGAAAGGAACAGCAAATTATGAATTAAACCAGAAATAAACCAGGATTGCACTCTTGCCTCAAACCACCATTAATCTTCATGAAGGCAATAATTCAGTGGAACATGGAATATTGGCCATCGTGGCTCTGTTTTAGAAACAACTCAAGCTCTGTTAGAGACAATTCAGCATCACTCTCCTCACATCCCCACTGCAGACATTCCCTACAGGAAGTGTATCCTCATCTAACCTGCTGGAAAATCCTGCTAAAATCATCAGGGATTTGGCATCAGGAAATATTACAGCATCTCACATCATCATGTTTAGATGGGATATTGGGAAGGAATTGTTCCCTGGGAGGGTGGGGAGGCCCTGGCACAGGGTGCCCAGAGAAGCTGTGGCTGCCCCTGGATCCCTGGCAGTGCCCAAGGCCAGGCTGGACGGGGCTTGGAGCACCCTGGGACAGGGAGAGGTGTCCTTGCCATGGCAGGGGTGGAATGGATGAGCTTTAAGGTCCCTTCCAACTCAAACCATTCTGGGATTCCACACAGAACTGGGATCAATGGTCAGTCACAATAAATACTTTGAGTGCAGCTGATTATCAGCTCCATACAAACAGAGCAATGCAACGGGCCAAGATGCAGCTCACAGAGGCAAAGTCAAGATCCCAGGTGTTAGAAAGCAAACTGAGGAAGAACTGCCAGGTTTTGTACTTCCCATGGCTTGGAGAAGCAGAACTGCTGATGATCTGATGCGTTTCCCAAGGCTTGCTGTGAGCAGCACGGCACAGAGAGCCAGGGAAACGTTGTAATGAGGAGATGTAGGATGTAAAAATAATTAGTCAGGGTTTATGGAGCCTACCAGCAAAACACAGGGAGCTGTGAAGTTATCAAAGGCTCTGTGCAGGGTATGATAATAGGAAAATGTGGCGTGGCAGACTCAGAGAGAGAAGTGCAGGGCCTCGTAGCACAACTAACACAACTTCACTGCAGTTCCTCTTGGGATTAGTCATCGTGAGCATCAAAACATGGGTAAAACAGCCCATCTGCACTGCATCATCCACTGCTTCATTGATCCTATAAACTGCTCCTCCATTCCTGTCCTTAACACATTTTGAAACAAAGAATCCTTGAACGCCATTGATGGCACTCAGACACGGGATCCCCTTCAAACAAAAGTGGGCTCTGAACACGAAACTCACAGAAGTGGCTTTGAAAGTGCCCACCTTCATCTTTCCCTTCCCTCGTTATTAAAAATACTCTCCCACATTGCCAGTGATTTTCATCAGGCAAGATCAGAGAATCCTGCACGCTGGGGAGGACTTTTGGAGCCACCTAAACCACAAAGCCACCAGGAGCTGGTGTGTTGTGTCACCTGCAGGTGAGGCAGTCACAGAGCACAGAACGGCACCTGCAGAAAGCTTTGGAGCACACAGCCCTCCCAGGGGAAGGTGCAGACTAATTAAAACCAGTGCTGCAAAAAGATGCTGCTGTTCTAACACGTGTTAATGTGAGCTGGTGCACGGGAGAGCAATAAAAGAAATGTCAAAGGAAGCGAGAAATCGTGGAGGAGCCTGAACTGAGGGAGGCACAAACAAGAGTCTGGGGAAGCAGGGCACAGACTGTGGAAAACAGAGCTCTAAAAATGTAAATAAAGGCAGGTGCAGGCGAGTCTCTGCCATGGGGCCAAGGCCTGATCAGTGCTCTTGGAGAGAGATGCTCATATCAGAGTGGGTGACACTGCCAAATGTGACATTTGATTCATCTGTAATCATAATTTAGGACATGGACTCACCTGTGCGCATCCACAGTCCCAGATAACCATTTCTCCCAGATCTTGTAGCTGTGCTGGAATAGGAAAGAAGAGACAGATTCCAGCTCCTTCTGCAGTCCCCAGCTCCTCAGTGCTGCTGGTCAGCTCTGTGCCCATCTGTATCACAGCAGTGCCCTGGAGAGCACCACGGACACCCTGGTCAGCTGGGGAGAAAGGATTTGTCTCCTCGTGCCTGTCCCCTCTGGCTCTGAGATCACCAGGACTCCATTCCCAGTTCCCATCCATGATTTGTCTCCTCGTGCCTGTCCCCTCTGGCTCTGAGATCCCCAGGCCTCCATTCCCAGTTCCCATCCATGATTTGTCTCCTCGTGCCTGTCCCCTCTGGCTCTGAGATCACCAGGACTCCATTCCCAGTTCCCATCCATGATGGCAGAGAGCAGAGCTGAGTCTCTGAGACACAAAGTCACCTGGGTTCCATCAGTGTCCTACAAACTGAAGCCCAAGGAGAAGCCAACCCTCCTCATAAAGGAACAAAGGACTGGGAGTCCAATTTCCCTTCCTGTGAAAAAGGAAAAACAAATTAAAATCCCAAGTGCTTGAAACTGGGCAACAAGAAGTGCCTCTGAAAGCTCTGTGAGAAATCCTTCCCCATCTGGTCAGCCTTCAGCTAATTAACTGACATGGCTGCAAACGAGCAGCAGCTAATTGGAGCTCTCTGTCCTGCCTCTCCCTGGCAGGAATGAGATGGATTCCAGATGACCAACAGTTCAACGTTTTCCAAGTAATCTCCATTCAGTGCTGGGCCAGCCTCCCAACAACTTGTCCACATCCTCACCTTGGACTGTGATTCCGAGGAGCATCACTGGAACTGGGGAGCTGTGATGGGGAAGCATCAGGCAGATGTGAGCAGGCTCCAATTCCAGTATTTTGGCAAAGCAGCCACCTGCAGGCACTCAGGGCCAGCTGAGTCCCAGCCATGGCTTCTCCCTGCAGCCAAGGGAACTCTCCGAGCCAGCCCATGGAACCTGGGGCACACAGAACATGCCTGGTGCACTCTGCAGGAGAACTGCAACGTGGAAGAGATGGTTCTGTGGGTCTCCAGAAGCTGATAGGTGTCAGATCTTCAAATCTGAGCTCCTAAAAAGGAGGGAAAAAAAAAAAAATCTGTGACCTTTTGGGGTCCTAACCTCACAATGTGACACTACTAAACAGTTCTGGAGCAATATTTATTTTACCCCATTTAAAACTCCATCAGTTTGGATGTTTCCCACTCTCAGACTTTTCCTGCTCCAGCCTTTTCTAGCATTCCTTCCCTGAGCGCTCAGCCTCTTTTCCAGTGCCATTATTCACCCCCAAACACAAGGAACAGCTTTAGACCAGCAAGAAATCCCTCAAATACTCTCCATATCACAGAATCACAGAATGGCTGGGGTTGGAAGGGACCTTAAAGATCATCCAATTCCAACCCCCTGCCAGGGACAGGGACACCTTCCACTTCACCAGGTCCACTCCTGAACACTTCTCCCAATGGACAGAACCAGTGTGGAACAGGTTAAACTGGCTCCAGTAATGTCCCTGTCCTGTCGTGGTCATTGCCCACAGATGGTTTAAACACCTAAAATACAAACAAGCAAACAAAACTCCCCTCCCCACACACCCAGGTGAGCAAAATTATTTGCGAAAATACTTGGAGTAACTCAAGCACCACAACATTGCAAAGATCAGGCCACGTGTTGTGCTCAGGCTGGAATGGGAATAATATTCCTGAAAAAGCAGAGATGAACGTTATGTCCATGTGAACATATTACAGACAGAGATGGTTGGCACCCATCACTGGATGTGCTCTTATTTTAAAGGATTAGAACAAGAGCACATCCAGTGATGGATGCCAACCCCAGTTGTTTTCATGTTTTGCTCTTAATTGCAATATGGTAAAGCAGGGTTAAGCCCACTGAGATTTTTAGCTGGGCTGCAATGAACCCAAAATCTGTGAGGAGACTCATTTCTAATGAAGGTTTTCCCCATTTCTCTGCAATATGGAATTTTAAAGACTCTCCTGGCCTTTCCAGTTGTCTGGTCTTTAGTGGATGCTAAAAAACCCCACAGATTTCCAGTCCCAAACCATGGCAAGTTCAAGGAGTTGAGGGTTTTTTTCTATTTTCATCTTAAATTATTAAATTCAAGCAAAATTACATTAAAAGCTGGATTAACTAAGAGGAGTTCTAAGTTTCTGAGTGTGGTGTCTGTGTTTATCGAGTTTGGAAATAAGAAAACATAAATAAAACATCTCCATGGGATGCAAATTCACTTCTCTGTCTCGAATACAAGAAATGCAGCTGTGGAATACAAATCATCCTCTAGCTAGAAACATCATTTAATATTTATTACTGCACGCTTGGCTCTGTGCATTCAGGGAGGATGTCCCCCACTTCTTATCTGTGACCTTTTGGGGTCCTGACCTCACAATGTGACACCACTAAACGGTGCTGGAGAAATATTTATTTTACCCCATTTAAAACTACATCAGTTTGGACGTTACCCACTCTCAGACTTCTAGAAATATCAACAGAAAGTTATTTTTTTTTATTGTAGGACAATTGGGAAACCAGCTGAAGGATATTCTTTCACTGTGAAAATAGAGAAGGGTCCAGTTGGAAGGAATCTCATGAGTGAGGGCAGAGTGGAGCTGGAATTGTGGAGGTTCTGGCTTCCCAAAGGGCTGAAGTCATCAAGAGCTTTCCAAGAGCTTCCAGAAAAAACAAATTACTCATTTAGATACAAAAATAAAATCAATTTTTGAGGAAAATGTGAATATATATAAAACCTAGTACAGTGTGAGGTGCTTGTAGGAGCAGGCTGATCACAGGCAGTGCTTTTTAAGTGCTGGTCACCTCTGTCCTTATTCTGTGCACCTCAAAAAATGAGAGTTCAGGAGAGGTAACAACAAATTTGCTGGCAGAACTCACCCTGGGGTTCCTGTGCTCCCAGCCTTTGTGTGGGAACGATGGCATTTGGCTGGAGGTTGGACTTGATCTTGGGAGGGCTTTTCCAACCTTAATGATTCTGTGATTTTAATGCATTTGGAGTCCTGGTAATAAAATTAACACCATTAAGGGCCTGCTCCATCTCCCCAGTGGATATGACACAGGAAAAAACACTGTGGATTTCAACAGCTTTTCAAAAAAGTGTTTTAAAAACAGGGAGAGCTCAGGGAAGACTTTTGACAATCAGTTCAAACCATTTTTTACCTCTGTTTTTACACTCCCCGGCAGCTGGCACCACTCTTCCTTCCAGCACAAGAAAAAGTTGCCAATGAGAGGATATCTTGTAAAAAAAAGATATAAAGCATTAAAAGAAAAAGTGCATTTCTATAATAAAAGGGTTAAAAAGGTCTAATTCTGCATTTCTATCTCTGCACCCCAAGATGCTTCTTTTTCTGCAAGTCAAAAACTGATTTATGTGCCACACTGCTCATTTACAGACTGAGGGAACAGAAGCAGCCCTTTACCTGCTTCCCAGAGCAAAAAATAACCCAAAAAGTACCTTTTTTGTCATTATTATGTACTGGCAAAGCAGAAATCAGCCAATTATCCTATGAGAAATATCAGCACCTTCCCCCAAACGGGGGCAGCCCTACAGGGCAGGTGACAGAAACACTGAGCCCACACCCCATGGGGCATCCCTGCCCAGCATCCAGGATCCCACTGCATTCTTCCCACTGGATTTTTGTATCCTCATGGAGCTGTTTTGTCAGAAACAGCAGCAAGAATGGAAGGTTTGAGATCTGCCAGATGGAGCAACCAGGACTGCAGCAAAATGTCCTAAAGCAGCTGAAATCGAGGTTAATTCAGGGTTAATTCACTGCCTTCAGCCAGTGCTAACCCCAAGCCTGCAGAGGATCCTGCTGGCACCCATTTATCAGCTGCTAAAACGGACTTCCCACAGCTCTAAATATTCTGTAAATATATATAGTCATTTAAAATATATACAGCCACTTAAAATATATACAGCCACTTAAAATATATATACCACTGCACTGGTGACCACAAAACACTGGGTGTGCACCCCACAAAATTCAGGAGGTGAAGGCTGAAGGTGAGGACGCTCCAGTGACCCCGACGTGCTGAAGGAGCACCATGGGCACTGACAGCCAGCACTGGCACAGGAGTTTTTGCTGTCAGTGTTACAAACTTCCAGGTGTTTTCCATTCCCAGAGGTGGAACCGTCCTCGTGTCACCTGCAGCAAAAGCCATTTCCTGGTTTCTGATCACCTTTGGTTCTTGCTTATCTAAGTTACACATAGGAAAGTAATTTTTCACTGCTTTAGCATGGATTATTTCATAGCAGCTCTTGGAGCACTGATTCTGTATCTGATGAGGTGAATCCCAGAAGGGTTTGGGTTGGAGGGACCTTAAACATCCAGTGCCACCCCTGCCGTGGGCAGGGACACCTTCCACTGTCCCAGGCTGCTCCAAGCCCCATCCAACCTGGCCTTGGACACTGCCAGGGATATGCTTTAGATTATTTTCCTGTATTTTCTACGTTTTTCTCTGTGGTATCACTTTTTGTGGCCCTTGTCCAGCTGTTTTCTCCTCCTTTTTATGCTCAAATTCAGCACAAAAAAAGAATTCTGGGATGAGGCCATGCACATCTCTAAACTCCCATTTTCCTGTGAAATGTTCCCTCACAGGTGCCACTTGCTCCCAAGCAGATTGGGATCACTGGAAAATGCTCAAGTCCTTTAGGAGCTCTTGCATTCCCACTGTTCCATAATTAACTCTCCTTGCCACCTGCATTTGTCTAATTCCAGCAAAAACAACTTTTGTGCCAGAGCCCTCACTTTTGGAAGAGTAAAGGCTGAGCCTGGGGGTGGGTGAGAGCAGCCACTACAGCCCCAAACTGCTCTGCTTTGTGATATTTATTAGGAATTGGATTGCCTCAGAAATCACCCCAGCAGTGGATAATCCGGAAAAAAAGCTGGATATTGCTCACTCCTTTCCAGCAAACACAGGGAATTATTCCAGGTGCCAAATGCCTCGTCCCCACCACGTGCACGTTCAAAGCTCCCCGTGAGCTGTTTGCTTTTTGTTGCGGTTGCCTGGAGAAGGAGCATCCTTTGGGAGGGCTGCAGAGGAGGCACGAACAAATCCTTATCTCACTCACCCTGATAAAACCCCACTTGGTTTTAATTAAGCAGAGCAGAGGGTGGCAATCCTGGAAGCACTGGGAAAAAAAGACTGGGAAAAGGTAAAATAAGCAATCAGATTCCCTATTTTCCATCAGCACAACCCCTACACAAACCAAATATCAGGGATCCAGTTGGGCAGGGGATGAAATAAGCCTGAAATGTTGAATTTACCCCAGAATTCACTGATAAAGTCCCTGATTTGTGCTCTCATCTTTTCTTTTTATGCTTATCTTTTAGAGAGGTGCCACGGTGTTCGTGGCACAGCCGAGGAGATTTTCTGGAAGGATATTTGAAGCTCCCAGGTATGGAAATTGCTCAAAGTCTACCATTATTATTGCCCTTCAGGAAAAACATCTGTGAGAACTCCGATTGTGCTCACCTTCAGGCTTGCTGTTATATTGATAAACAGAACTGTTGCTGAGTTGGGCTTCTCAAAAGCCAATTTTGCAGTTTATCTGTAGGAAAAAATACCCAGGAAAAGTGCATTCCGCAGGGATGTCTTCAACAACACAACTCGGAAAAGTTTCCCATCTGCTGCAAGTCCATTAAATGCTAAAATATGGAATTTTCAAGCCTGTGATTTGGGTGTAAAGGTTTAAGTTCTGTTCACAGCCACAGATGGGGGTTGTTTATAGCTGCCTGCAAAAAGCCTCAATTTGGACACACAGACAAGATAATTTTTATTAATGAATCGTTTTGACACATCAACCTCCACTTGTGTGTCACAGACTTTGAGCACACAAACATCTTCTGAGAGGGGAATATGCCATTATTAACCAGAAATAAATTAATTTTAAAAGATATTTTACAAGTAGACACTGTGCGTCACTGCTCTAAATCCCAGTATTTTCAGCCTTTACCTGTCTTTCATAATAATTAAAAAACATATTGAAAATATAATAAATAATATTATTAATTAATAAATTTCTTCACGGACTAGCTCAGTGTAAAAACTGAAAATAAAAACTTTAAGAAATCTGCTCTTTTTTGGTTCCAGTTATATACTGGAATAGTCTGGAATGGTTTTTTTCTTAATGAATGATGTGTTTTAAGCTCAGTCCTACTTAACACATCTCCACCCTGCTTCTTTGTAGCACTAATTACACAACATGAACAGTGTGTTGGATAATTACGTTGAAATTTCAAGCCAATAATTACTTTCAGCACAAAAATAAGGTATTTTACCCCCTCCCTGATCAAAGATATGAACTCAGGGATGTAGCAGATGGATGTAGCAGATACACCTGGAATATTAAATTTTAAGTGCAACTTGCATATGGCCATGTTTTTTTGGTAATCTCAGCTTTGTTTCGTATGATTTTTAAATAGCAAATAAAATGCCATATTCTGTATAAAAGGGGGAAAATCCCAACTCAATCCTGCCTCAGATTCTGAAGAACAATCAAAGTTTAGTGATGACAATGACAGAAACAACTCCGTGAACTTCTAATGGTCAGCTCACAAAATGAGTTTCAATCAGAATATAAATCCCTTCAGGTCTTCCTGCTAATCAAACATAAAAATTAAATTACCATCTTAATTCCCCCCTCCTCCTTTTTTTTTAATATTCTTAAGTTTTAGTCGTTTCCTTTCCTAAGTTTTGGGGGTTTGACAGTTCTGCAGCTGGACTTTAAATAAAAATTTCTTCACCTTCTTTAGCATCAAGCTTTATTCCTGCTTCACCTCATGAAAAATCCTAATTGTATTAATTACCTCATGAGTCCATTATTTAGGGTGCTGTTTGCAGCACTGTGGGAATACTCACAATGGAGTTTTGTTTTGATTTTACTGCTGCATAAAACGATGAAATCTGAGACACACGTGGCAGGATGGATACTGACTTACTGCTGAAACACAAAACCAAAATAAAAAAGCCTTTTAAAAAACATTTTAGGGTTTAAAACCACATAAACCTTGCGATGCTGCTCCCTTTAATAAAAATATTTCCATTACAAACACCATTTTTTAAGCAAATATCGGTGTTCAGTGCCACAACCAGCATTGGAAGGCGTTTCTACCTCCCTGCTCCCTGAGTTTTTCTGGAAAATGGCATTGCACACTGTCAGATATATTGGAGGATGTTCTGGGAAGCTGAGATACCCACATATGGACCCCCTAAGCCTTTAAGGAGGAGAAGGTCTCACTGTTACCCACTTATCTCAAATTAGACTCCAGTCCCAGCGAAGGGAAGGGGAGATAGAGGTGTTTATAACACCAAAGCCAGAGCACATGGTGACAAATGGCATTGGGGAATAAAGGAAAGGAAAATGACTTTATCTCTGCTGAGGCCACCTTGGAAAGGCACATCCTGCATTTAACTGTAAAGTGGAAATCTCCTCCTCCTCCTCCTTTGGGTAACAACATTTCCTTCTTCTGTAAGGTATCAACACCTGATCCCAAAATCCCAATAGCACCAAAATCTGTCTCCTGTTGGTTCCTGAGGGAAAGCAGCACCTGCAGCACAGATAGGTTTGGGTTAAGGGCTGTTCCCCCTCCTATAGCATGTGCTGGATCACATCCAAACAGCCTTTTAAAGTTATAATTGAAGTTTTATATACGCAATAACCTGAGCGCTGAAATGCAAATTAAAAATCATTACTATTGCTGCCATACAGATCTATCTTCTCTGGGCGTGAGTTGTCCTACAGCACTAAAAACTGTGCTGCGGGATCATTTCAGCTTTGATGCCTTGTTTTTACAGGAGAGGAGAGCAGGGGGAAAGCAGCTGGAGGAACATTTACCCCTATTTCCATTTAGCCATTCAAGCTTAAAATCCTATTGCTGGCTTTGCAGGAGCCCTCAAACACATCAGCACAGATTCTCCCAGGACAGAGCAGAGCAGCGCTCTTGTTTCCTCTCAAACTCCTGTGCAACCAACTCTATTTCTCTGTTTATGTTTCCTGTCCAGTTTATTATTCTGTTGTTGCTACAGTGTGCCCAAGGAGGGATTTCCAAACCGTGTCACACATCGCACAGAATCACCTCAGAGCTTCATGGAAAGCCCAATTGAAAAGATGAATTTCTCCTCAGACGTGTGCGTGGGCCCCGTGTGTGCAGCTGGGGCTGCAGAAACCAAGAGCAAATTACACCTGGTGATCCAAAAGCGTTGGGTGAAGGCTGAAGATGACGAATTTGGGGGTGGTTGTGCAGAGATCCCACCTGAAAGAAGAGGTAAAACTTCTCTGGAGTGCATTTATCCAACCACATAATTCTCCAGAATTCTTCACAGCGCTCCAGCAGCAGAGCCTGGCACTGCTGTTTGGCTGATTCCTTAAAGCACTTCACCTCCCTCAACATCATCACTGCCATGTTCCCCAAATCCTCCTGTTCCCAAATCAGCAGCTCCTCTCCTCCAGGCCCCACAAACCTGATGGGAGAGGGTGAGGAGTCTGCAGAGCTGATACATCAACTCTGTCTCTCCCAGAAAATGCTACCTGGGTTATGTGCTAAAATTAACCAAGGTCACCACAAAAGGAGCAGGGTGTGCTCTGCCTGGCGAAGGCACACGTGGATTAGAGGATTTTAGCTGTCCCATTACTCTCTGTTAGGGAAAACGTGCTCCCCCTGATGCCTAAAGAGGCCAACCTAGAAACAGAGACTGGACAGGAGGAAGGGAATAAAGGTGGATATTTATTTGAAAGGCCTTCAGAGGCACACCCTGGGCAGGCCAAAGGCTGCACCCAAGATGGACCCCGAGTCACGAGTTCTTCACACTTTTATAGCTTTGGGCCATTTGCATCTCAACCCAATTTCACCAATTAAACTTTAGCTAATGATGGAATTTCCCCTCAGCTTGCCCCCCTTCTCAAGATGCTGGGTTACACATTTTGGGCCTAGGCCGGGCTGGGTGTCCTTGGAGAGCAGCCTGGAGAGGCTTTGTTCTGTCTGTCTCAGCATGAGAGCAGCAGCTCCCAGGCTGCAGGACACTGCAGAGTCACACACTGGGAATGCAGAACTTGAAACATATAAAAGCTAAAACATAAGGCATCACCCCTGTTAAACCCTGGGATCAGAGCTGGCTGTGCTGCACAAGGGGAAACCAGGAGCCTGCTCCCACACCCTGGATCAGGAGAACCAGCTCAGCCCCAAGAATCACAGCCCAGAATTAAAATTAACCACGAGGAAATGAACCTATTTAAAACACAAATCCTGCCCTTCCACATCTTCTGGAAGTTATCTGCCCATAGAGCTTTATTTCTCCAAGTCGCACAGAAAGCCAGGGAATGCTTCCTATGACAACATTCCTATTTTTCCTCAAATCCTTCATGTAGGATGACCCCAGTTCACCATCAGAGATGCAGAAGAAGGCCTCTGAAATCCCTTTTTTTTTTTTTTTGATGAAACAGGTAGCAAAGGAGAGAAAATGCAAAGAACATTTCACCCCTTCTGCATCCACACCACAAGGACTGGAGCTGCTGGATCATCCCTAATCCCTCCAGCAGCCCAAGAACCAATCAAAGTAAACATCTGCTTTTCCTAAAAACCCCTTTCTCACAGAATCACAGCACCTTTGGTACAAAATAAGAGCTGAGATGTGCATCTGTTACAGTAAAAAAAAAATACAGCAGAACTTTTTAATATATTAAATTAGGCTATATTGGCTAAAATTCCATTTTAATTTGAAACTCCCTGGATATTAAAGGCAAGTTTAAAAAGTTATTATCTGGGGTTTAATTGCATACATTATGTTTGTAGCCTCAGGTACTGCAGGTAGATCTTTAATATTCCCTGAAATATATTGAGAGCGTGGAGCAGCCATTTCATTCTGCTCCAAGAAACTTTCAGAGGTAACCATGGGAAAGCAGATTAGAAAATGGGAAAGCAGATTAGAAAACTCCAAACTTTTGGCTGTTGAGTGAAACTCCAATGGATTTGGGCCTGCTGACAGGGGATTTCCAAAGTTTTAGCTGTAGGAAGTGCATTGGAAGCATATGGGCTGTCATGAAAACATTATTGAGTCCACCCTTGACAGTCAGACACCAGATTAAAAATAGAAGCATTTTCAAGCTGCAATATGGGTGCTTGGAACAATATCAGATATTTTCCTTCAAATATATTGAAAAAACATGTATCAAATGTGTCCAAACATTTAAATGGGACAGCACTTCCCATCTATCTCACGTGGAGGAGGTTGGTTGTGTGAGCACCTCTGTCCTTCGGCGGGATTAAGCAGAAAAACTGTAAAATTAGGCTAAAAATAATCAGAATTCCAGTCCTGTGCCAAAGGAACTGGAAATTTGGTGAGGAGCAATGATTCCCCTTGGTTTCCTATGCACCTGCCTTTCTGCAAACACCAAGGGATTCAAAATCTGGGGACAGAGACCAAAATTCCCCAGTGCTAAGGAACAGTGCAGAGCCAGAACCTCGTTCCCTATAACCCAGAGATCATGCCATGTTCCTCAGTTCCAACCTGGGGACTCTGGGCCCCTTGGCTCCCCCTGTAAATGCGTTTTTGGGTCTCACTCAAGCAGGGGAGCACCTCTGTACCCATCCTAACCCCGCTTCCAGGGGACAAGGGGGCTCAGGGAGCTGAGGTGGGAAATGAGAAGTCAAGGAAACTTGGAAAATCCAACCTCTCCTCCCTCCCACTGACACATGCAGAGGTTTTCTGCACACAGACAAGCTGCTGCCATTTCTCCAGCCCAAATTCTTCTCGCACAATTGCTGCTGGAGTGCCACATCAATGGTCTGGATCTTCCCACAAAGAATTTCACCTTTCCACCCTCACCACGTTAGACAGGACCAGGAGTATTTGACTTTTGGTGAGGATTATCTGCCTAAAACCAATTCCTGAACTTAGCACTCAATGATACGATTCATTTGCTAAATTGCTTAGGAACTTTCGGAAATACCAATTTTTTTAATACATGTGAAACCCTTTAAAGAAATCATTATCATCATCATCCTCCAACCCAACTCCAACTCTGAGCTTTCACGATCATTGTCATCCAACCCAGCTTCAGCTCTCAGGTATTTGTTACATTATCCATAATTTCTGCCCTGATTAGAATGTTACTTCCTGTGCTTTTCCTTCATCCTTTAACAGGAAATCCAGAAAGAAGCACTCCAAACATCTTCCAATCATCATCATCCAACCCAACCTCAACTCTGAGCTATCATCATCATTATCATCCAACCCAGCTTCAGCTCTCAGGTATTTGTTACATTATCCATAATTTCTGCCCTGATTAGAATGTTACTTCCTGTGCTTTTCCTTCATCCTTTAACAGGAAATCCAGAGAGAAGCACTCCAAACAGCTTCCACACCTCATTTTGACACGCTCCGTAGGACAGAACTTGTCCAAACCCAGCCCTGCTCAACACTAAGGAAGAATAAAACCCCGAGTAAAGCACAAACAATTCCAATTCATGCAAACGTCTTCCAGAAAACGATTAGATACAACAACAGGAAATACAGGTCCTTATTTCCTTCAAAACCCATGGAAGGACTTCTGACTCAGACTCCTGCTGTTGCTAAAAAACCCAAGCTCGTGATGGCAGCTGGAATTCCAGCCTGCAGAGGATGAGCGAAGTATCTTCGCCTCCTTATTTTCAATTCCTCTGATTATCCGAGAGTGCTGCGTTCACCAAATGTTTGTTTAACTTGGAGTGTTTGCTTATTTAAAAGCCATCTCTGCAGTGGGAATGTGCAGCCTGGTGTCTGGGTGGGTGCTGTGAATGGAGAGCAGGGGCCGGGAGGAAGCCGAGCTCAGCTATTCCAGACACACTCCACGCTCAGCAAACAAAGAGATACAGACTTTTCATCTTTTGTTCAATCGTTTTCAATGAATGCAAACTTTTCTTTTTTTCCCCCCTTCTTCCTTGCCATTTAATTTTAAATTAGTCTAATCAGACATCTGCTAGGATGTGTCTGAATTAACAGAACTGAACACAAATCTTCTGTGAGCGCTCGAGTGCTGCTTCCCTCAAACGGCATTAACTCACACGGACACTCTGTGGAGCTAATTGAACATCCCCAGCACAATATTCCAGACTTTCTGATTTCACTTTATTACAGTCAGAAGGAATCACAGGATAGAAGGAAACATGTTGTTAAGGACTCCGTTCTGAAGCGGTTCAATAAAAGCAGGCTGCTTATCCTACTTTATTATCTTTATTATTGCTGCTCGAAGATGAAAAGAGAATTTCCTCTCAAGACAGAAAAGCAGAGTTTGTCTCAAAGCTCTTTGTTTTCTTTTCAGTAGCAAGGTACACTTTACTCCTTAGAATTTATGGGAATTTTTTTTTTCTTGCCTGTACAGGGAGTTTTGATATTGTGGTGTTCTCTTGTTCCTGTGACAAATTATGGTGGCATTTGTCAGCATTTCCTAAAGGTTTTGACATTACTCAATGATATTGAGTTGGATTCTGCTGACTCTGGACATGTTCTGAACTAAACATCTTCTGCCAAACTCCTGAAATTATCCAGGAGCTGCACACAGGTCTGTGGTCCTGGCCCTTCCAGGGGGTAGGAATTTCAAAATCAGATTAATTAGAATTGAGGGACTTTTTTTAGCCTGTGTTCATGGGGTTGATACTCACACCAATACAACAACCATCTGAAAATCCCACTGATAATTTCAGGAGCCAGTTTAGATCTGCTTCAAGTGATACTTCAGTACTGATTAAAATAAAAATCCTGAATGAAAAGACAAGACTCCTTACATATTTTTAACCAAAAGGCTGGGTTTTTTTAAGCAATACTTTTAAAGGTATCTATGATTTCAACCCACAAATTCTACAGGTGGAATAACTGCAAAAATCTGTAAAAGAAGCATTTCCCTAAGAGTTTTAAGCTCTTGCCATGTTTATTGGTGTTCATGGAGAGAATGACCTAGGAGAGAAGTTTCCATTCTTGGGGCAGCCCTGTCCCTCGAGGTTGCTGTCAAAGCTCTACAAGGAACACCAGGGAAGTTTCCATGAATTTTTCAGCTACTTGCATCTTTGTCATCTCTTAAACACAAATAAAATCGAGCCCAAATGTCCCTTTTTTTTATGAGTAATGGGAAATGAGGCGGAATCAATCACTGGCAAAGTAAAAGATGCTTAATATTGATTGTTCTTCTGAAGGATGAGGAAGCTTTTCTAATGCTCGTTGGGGGACATGGGGAGGGGACAGCTTATGGATTTGTTTTCCTTTCTGCATTCCCAAGGGAGCAGGGAAAAGATGAGGCCATGATAGATGATAATTCTGCAAGGAATGACTAATGAGGAGCTGAGCTGCCTCCGTAGCAGCAGTGAAGGCAGTAATAACCAGAGTAATTGGGTTTATTGGGTTTCTGCTTAGCACACATCCAGTCCTCTCCAGCATCCTGTCCCTCCAAAGCACTTTATGCTCTCTGTCTTTCCTTTTTATCGTGCCTGACTTGAGTTATTTCTTGAAATTTGACCTTGCAGTCTTAATCTCATCTACTTGTTCTGCATAGCTCATCTTTTTTTTCCTTCAGTAGCTGTTCTGTCAAACACTCCACGTACCCATGGCATCCCGGGCTGCAGGCTGGATTTACATCACTGGAGCCCCAACAGCTCCATTTCATCTTCTCAGGGAATCTGGCTCAAGAAACAATACTCCAGGATAATTCTGGTACAAGTGCACGACCCTCTTTTACAAATCACAGTGGTAACTCCGTGTTAGAATTAATTACAGCTTCCATTTTCAACTAAATGCCTTTTTTTTTTTTTAAGAGGTTGGAAACAGCAAGAGTTACGTGCAAGTCAGAAAAAAAATAGTTATTATT
>VWZT01008560.1:24966-45897 GCA_013397055.1 Pachycephala philippinensis | reverse complement strand
TGTAATTCTGAAACCTGCTTTTATTTCTCAGGCCCTAAAATCCTTTTACCTTTTCCTACAATTCCCCACACCAGCCTCTCTGGCACTCGCGCTCCTGTCGCTGTAGCACCCCGAATGGGTAAAGAATGACATCGTCCAAGTGCCAAAGATGATCAAAGTAAGGAAAAAAAATTCATGGAAAATTGAACAGCTTTTATATGTTAATACGCAGAAGCGTGTTGAATGGCATAAAGTAATTGCTCCCTTGGCCATCCACCCCTCGAGGTGATTGGCCAAATTCTGAACCATCCATTTCTAGATGTTTTTCTATTTAAAACCAAAACAATCCTTGACAAACAACTCGCAGGTGCAGAAGTTTACAACACTGTAACATTGTTTTAAATTCTTTACATGGGAAAGACAGAGCTCTCACAAAATGCTGCAAAGGCTAAAGAAATTTCCCGCTGAGGCTTTTTTCGTATCCATACACTCCCACATTTCCCAGAGGTGCCTCGTGCCATGGGCACCGCAGAGCCCAGCTGGTGGCTCCTGGTGCCCTCTGCATTTGCTCCAGTCCCAGCTGGCATCGTTCCCTCCGGAGGGAAAACTCGCCATCCACACCATCTTGGGTCTAGCTGTTGCTGTGTCCCTCCCCAACAATAATTTCAGTATCTCAGATTCTTTCAGGGCACGAGAGATGCAGTTGTAGAGCCAGAATCTTCCACAGTGTAAAAGGGAAAGGCGTTGCACAGCTCCTTTGGAAAGGCAGAGAGGTGAACTGATGAGGAATATTCCTAAGCATCCTTCTGATACTCTGTCTCCCCCAGGAATTTGTTTTCCCCACACCTTTGCACAAAGAAACCAGATTATTACGGAATCTCCCCCAGGCCTGACAAGCGCCACTTGACCTTCTAGTTACAGAGATGTGTTTAAAACCTTTGATTTGGGGAGGGGAGGCAAAACGAATAGGATCTCAGAATGTTTGTGGTGGTCACATTTGCTCTTCACCCTTTTAAAGCCTTTTGGGACGAGCTCTGTTTCCATGGAACACTCTCCACAAGGCAAATAATCTGATAGTTTCTGTGTAGTGGTGGTGAAAATCTTAAAGACTCAAGCTTCTTCAGTTCAACTCCAAAGCACGTCATAGAAATGAGAATACACGTTTGATTTTCTTCGTAAAGGCAGCTGAGGTGGCTCATCCTCACTGAAACCGTACAATAAACATGTCACTGGGTCAGCCAACTATGGAAATTCAGAGGTTTTTGGGGACTAGCATTGCTCTGGCTGTGCCTGCCATGGTGATGACAATCACACTGAGACCCTGTGCCACGCCTGATGCACACCTTGCACTAAAGTTCCCTGAAAATTAAGAATAATCATGAACAAATAGCACAGTCACAGCTTCCAAGATGAAGGTATCCCTAGGAGGCTGAGCTCACTCTAGAATATCCATGTGAAGTCAGTAGGTGCAAGGCAGGGCTCTGAACATGGCTGGAAGTCTCCAAGGGGCCTCACTAACATGGATTTCCCCATTACAGACTCTTCAGGTGGAACACGGATTAACCCTGGTACTGCAGGGTTTCAAATGGTTTGTGTTAACTTTCAAGCTACATGCACATCATTAGGCACGGAGCAGGAAGAGAAAGTGTTACTAACAGAGGAAAATCATCTCCACTGAAAGAGATTAATTAAGCCTCAGGTGACACAGAGATTATTCAGGTTTTGTACTTCCTACCCTCACTGAAGTTGCCCAATGAGTGCAGCCTTCCAGTGGCATTCCTCCTCTATCCACTCAATCTTGAGCTGATCCCTTTGTTTAGTGCACTAACATCCTCCAGCTCTGTTAACAAAGAGCTCCTGGCACTTTCCAAACCCCTGGAATGTGGCTGCAGCACAAATAACATGTACAGGAGTTTGCGCCTTCAACGAGAGAGTCTCCCCAGCAAAGCAGGAAAGGGAGTGATGATAATAAGTATAATAGTGACTGCATTAAGGCAGCAGGGTCAGCAGCTGATCTTGCTGCAGTCTGAAGAGGTTATTTTAATTCCCATAATTGGCCCCAACCAGCAGCAGGAATTGATGTGCTGCCACTTTTATCTGTTTGCTGCTCGCCACGTTCAGATGCAGCAGCGCTGCACGACGAACACAAATTACCTGCTGGAGTCAATGAAAGTGATTGCTTTGCTCCCGTTATTGATCAGTTGTGGTGCTCAGACACAGCCTCAGCCATTGTCCCATGCCCAGCTTATTGAAGATGAGTGGTCTGTGGGTACCACAGCATCCAGGGAGCCAGGGACAGCTAATTGTTATTATACTGCTGATCATTATGATGATTCTTTTGCTTAATGACCAACATTTATATGGTGCTGATCATGCAGTTACCCTACAGCACTCTGCAAGCTTCACAAAAGGTTTTACAAATTCTGTTTCTGAGCCTAAAAGCATTATCATGACTCGGCCACGCCATGTAATGGGGAGAAGAAAGATCAGGATTATCCTTAATAAGTGTTGTGACAAAACATTTTGTCTGTCTAAACATTCAGAATATGCAGTGGGACCTGCAGCTGTGCTGGGTGTGTGGGCACTCCCAGCTGGTGAGGGACTTGTCACAGATCTCAGATTTACCAGCAAAGTGACTGAAAATCTACAAAGTCACCCAAAAAGGGCAGGTGCGGGTCACAGGAGTTCACGTGGGTGGGTCACAGCCACCCAAAAAATGACATGGTCACCTCCCAGGAGGCTCCTTCTCACTGCCAGCTTTTTAGGGAGTATAAAGCTCCTGACACACATCCAGTAACTTTGTTAAATGGAGTGGATGTAACACAGAATTGTGCTCTGGTGAGAGTGCTTGAGCTCCATCTCAGAGATACGGTTGCAATTAATATTTCAAATTGTATCCCAGCTCCTCTGCAGAAGGGATTGGACACAGAGCCAGGTTTGGTCCCTGAGCTGACTCGATGCCTTCACAGCCCCAGCCCTGCCACCACAGCTGTGTTCTCAGGTACCTGCATCTCCCACTGGGATCCTGATTTTAGCTCCTGTTCCAGGGAACACACTGGCTCCTACCTCACGTTTCTGCTATTTAGTACTGAAGGGAAAAAAAAAAAACCAACAAAACCCCACATGAGTTTAAGAGCTTTTAAATTTAAGGCATCACCTCATGAAATGCAGAGCAATAAATACGGCCAGGAGTTGGGCTCAGTGATCTTTGTGGGTCACTTCCAGCTCAGGATATTCTGTGACCTTCTGTGGCTTTCTAATATTTAGCTCTGTCCTATTGGGATAAAATTCCCAGCTATAATACCCCAGAGAGAAAAAAATAATGCATAATCCTATGTCACAAGAGAATAAAGAAACAGGGTGTCTTAAAATTTGGGAAGGGGCAGGGGTTTGGCTGCCTTAATAGAAAGAGCCTCCAGATCAGAGTCATGTGCTGTCATAAATAATCTGAAAATCAGTGTTTGACCACACTTTGTCCCACAAACAGGGCACAGGGAGGCAGCAGCAGCCCGGTGGAGAATCCTGCCTTTCCCTCCAGATCAGGACACCTCTAAATGTCTTTTCTTCCCGCTGCTTGAACTCCCCATCCCTGTGCTAAGGTGGAAGGAATTAATTACAGAGATTTCAGCAGAGCTGAGAGCTCTTCACAGGAAAGCACCTTAATATCAGGTGTAAATAAAACAATGCAGAAGCCTTGGAGTCACTCCAGGAGCAATACTCGTCTCCTTTCTTTATGGATACTCAGAGAGCTGCCCCCATCCCCAAAAAAATACTTGAGGAAATTAGTTTTTCCACCTGATTCTTTGGCCAATTTCCCATAGCAGAGATAAGACCCACGGCGTGTGCATTTACAAATTACTGCTCTCTGTTCTCCTTGTCCTTGGAAAAAGGGATTCGTCTCCTCCAGGAGCATTTCACCCTAAACAGCTGGAGTACTTTTTTAACAACATAAAGATAAATTAAATTAGAAAGCTGTGCTCAGCAAGGAGAAATGCAGCTGTCTAGATCAGAGCCACACATGAGATGATAAAACTTTTTAATTTTACTTGTTAAACTCCTTCTCATTGACTTAGCTAGGAAAAAAAAAATAAACTACTGAGTGTGGCTTTGGGTAATTTTGTTGGATTTAAGAAAAACAAACAAATAAAAATAGCAACTTGCAAGGAATTCTGCCCTGAACCCCTGCAACTTGATGGAAGTAAGATATTAATAACCTGGAGGGGAAATGGTAGGTTTGTGATTTTTCATGCCATTTTCTAAGGTGTTTTGTTTAAAATATTGGGGAAAGAGAGAATATTTTCATCAAATTTAAAAGAATTGATTTCTGTGCTTAGAAGATGGGTCTGATCTGGAAGAAAACCTGACTAATTCCTCCATGGATTCTGTATGAACCCCATGATCTGCAACTACTCCCACACAGCAAAGAGAAGTTATTTCCGAGTTTGGTATTTATCCAGTCCCTGGTGTTTCAGGGATTGGTGTCCACATATTAATTTTGAAGCTGATTTCATCCTGAACCTATTGCCTGGCCCAAAAATCACATTTCTGTTACTCTGCAGCTTCAGTTGTGGCTGCCCCTGGATCCCTGGCAGTGCCCAAGGCCAGGCTGGATGGGGCTTGGAGCAGCCTGGGACAGTGGAAGGGGTGGCACTGGATGGGCTTTGAGGTCTCTTCCACCCCAAATCATTCAATTATTCTATAATTTTAACTTCCCAATGAATTTCAGAAAGATTTGGATGAATCTGGCACAAACAAGTTCAAAAAACAAGGCAAAATCCCAAATTCTTACACATTCTGCAGGATGGATGGGAGATTGGAAACGAAAAGATAACACCTTTCTTTCATGTTTAGCTGGGGTTTATATGTTGTTTTTTGTCTAAGTGGATGCAGATTAAAAAGCAAAATACGTTAGAAGCACTCCCACCAATCAGTTGGGTAAATAAAGGTAACTAAATTACATGTATTTTTGCTAATTACTACCCTAACTACACGGGGATTTGTCAGCAATCCCGTTCTTTATTCAGATAAAGGCAAGTACATTGCAAACAGCAGTGACTGTGTTTCTGTGTTTCAGTCACATAAAATGTGGTTTTAACACGGCTGTTTTAGAGATCAAAAGCTTAATTCATAAATAAAATTAAATGGTTTATATGTTAGAGGGTGTGCTCAGTCTTGCAGCTCTGTACAAATGAACTGTGACTACAGGGGCTGTTACAGGTTTTATATTGAAATGTTTTGGGCCTGTTTTCCTGTCCTTTTTTAGAGGAATCACAGAGTGGTTTGGGTTAGAAGGAACCTTAAAGATCATCGAGTTTCACTCCCCTTGCCATGGGCAGGGACATCCTCCACTAGAAAGGAAGATGTTTTATAATTCCCTTCAGTTTCCCAATTTTCACTCTTTATGTACCACATCCTCAGCTCCCATAAACTGGAATAGCTCTGACTTTACAAGCTGAACCAGAATAATTTTTGCTACCAGGAGCTTTGGCCGACTGGTTTGTTCTGGGGGGGAAACACCAAACTCTTCATTGCTGCCCACACATTTGAATTTTCCATAGAATCAGATATTTTAGGGGGTTGGAAGGGACTTTACAATCCCAAATCCCTGTCATGGGACACCTTCCACTATCCCAGATTGCTCCAAGCCCTGTCCAGCCTGGCCTTGGACACTTCCAGGGATGGGGCTGCCACAGCTGCTCTGGGAAATGATGCATTTGGTAATTAATTGTTTGGTTTTGCATCGATTATTTGCAGTGGGAGCCCTCCCTAGCAGCAGACAGGGAGTGTCTCCTGCTGGCAAAACATGGAAGAGTTGCTCCAAGGACTCTTAGTTGTGGAATTTGTTGTGGATTAGTTGTGGGATTTGCCCCAAGTCCCTCATGGAATCGGAGTCTTATGAAAAACTCGACATGAAACAATCTTTGTCATTCCAAAGGGCAACTTGTCTGATGGATTGGGAAGATGATGGACACTTATCTCCTCAGAAAAGTCTGATGGCTGACAAAGTGATGGACGTGGTGACAACTGACACGAGGATTATGGCAGGTTAATGAAGTGGGGCCGGCTCACTACAGCAGCAAAATTCATTATCACATTTGAGGCAGATGAATCACAACTCTCCTCACATGCTGCATTTACAGGGTTTATTTTTGCAAGTGAAAGAAACCCTTCAAAATGATTACAAGTTTCATCTGGCTACTCTTTCAATATTCCTGCAAATCACCCCCAAAACTTTCCCCTTGGTTTTTAACTGAGCTGATCAAAAGCTTCCACTTTTTCTCAGGCATCCACCACCTCAAAACAACCCCCAACACCAGGGAATGGTTTGTCACGTCCATCTCACTGCTACTACAACAAAAGCATGGCCCAACTGTAGGAAAAACTTCCATCAAAAGTCAGGGGAAGCACCCCAAAGAGCTGGGAGAGGCTAAGGAGCAACCTTAGGATAGGAGAGCTTGAGACATGGGGTTATGGCCCACCTCTGTTTGCACTGGATAAAAATAAAGTCACATTTGCTAAGCTGAGCTTCACTGAAAATAAACGACAAATTAAAGATCTGCTCTGCTCTTCAGGCTGCTTCGTTTAACCTTGGCTAAAAGGTTTTATGCACAAGATCTCAGAATGGTTAAGGTTGGGAAAAACCTCCAAGATCATCAAGCCCAACCTCTGACCAAACGCCACCACGCCCACTAAACCTTAGCATAAAGTGCCACATCTACTCAGATTTTAACACTTCCAGGGATGGTGACTCCACCACTTCCCTGGGCACCTTGTTCCAAGGCTTGCCCATCCTCTCTGTGAAGGAATTTTTCCTGACTTCCAGCTAAGATACACAGCTTTTCCTTCAGAAGTGATCTCAGTATGTGCTTCAAAGTGATCTAAACTGGAGTTTTGTGCTGTTCCAAGGCTCCATTCAGGTTGTACCGTGATAAATATCAAAATAGAAGAGAACTCATGGAAATTATTAAGTGAAATTAGGATGAAGCAGCTTATGACACTCCAAAACAACAATTTCAGGAAGCACTCACAATAAAGTGAGGCAGTTACAGCCATATAAACCAGTCAGTGATTAAAGATTTAACACGTTGTCCTGGACTCACAATACAGCCCTTCTGGAAACCAGGAGCGTGCCTGTGGGATTTATAATTCCTTCCAGAAAGCATTCTCATTTACTTGGAAGAAATTAAGCCCATTTGATGGTAATATCATTTCAAAGAATGTACTGAAGCTTATTAAGAGCAGCAGACTTTATTTTTTTCAATCGAATCAATGGCAAATCCTAGGAGAAATAACAAAAAAGTTTTGGGGTTTGTTTTACAAGAACCACTATGAATTTAACTGGAATTTACCACAGTATGTTTGGAATGTGCTTTATCAATCAGCGTGCTGCTAAAACAACCATGGTTGTAGGAGAAGGCCAGGTTGGACAGGGCTTGGGGCAATTTGGGACAGTGGAAGGTGTCCCTGTCCATGGCAGGGGTGGAACTGGATGATCTTTAAGGTCCTTCCAACCAAAACCATTCTGGAATTCTACAATTCCACGAGATAAACAACAAATAACCCCTTAATCCCCAGCCTGGAAACATTCCCGTTAACATCACTGATGTTCCATTTCCCATTAGCTATTTCTTTTTGTCTGAAATCATTTAGAACTTTGGGAGGGAAAAAGAATCTGAGCCTTAATTTGAACATAAAGCACATCAAACGTTCAAACGCAGCTCTGCATGGGAGTTGAATTCCTTCCACGTATTACAACAAGCTTGATTCTGTCACCTCTATTCAAAGTAATCATCTGAGCCTAATTTTCCAAGGAATCCTGGCACTAGAAATGCAAAAAGGACTTTCAAAGGAGCTCCCCAGTAACTCATTTTAGCATCAGGGCTTTTATTTAAGTAATAAAACTTAAATAATTAAAGATACACAGGCAACCACATATGCAAATAAATGTCATTGCAGGGCTCTAGACAGGTGTCATGCACCAGAGCTCCTCTGAAATTTCCAGCTGGCAGCTCTTTATGTTGAGGTCGGTGATTATTTTGAAAACGTAGCTCTTAGGTGTTTTCAGGGACTTCTCTGTGAAATAAAGATAATCCCTGGCTATTGTAAGAATTAATACATTTAAATACATGCTCAGACAGCAGAGTAAAAGGTGGGTTCTAAAGGGATCAGAAACAAGACACCAGAAATACAGTTAAATATGTATTTTTAGGAAATTAGAAATTGATACATCACAGACTTCAGAAAACTGGGGACAACTGGAAGTTTCTTCTGAACGGGAAGAGAACAGTTTCGTTTCTCTGCCAAATCTGGCATATTGCAAGGTAGAATATTTAAATCTAAATAAGAATATTATTTTTTTTAATAAAATGGATTTCAGTCAGGCCCTTTCTTCTCCTAATATCAGTAAAATCATTATTTTGACCACTTGTGTCCTTCCTCCACTGCACTGCTGACACAGCTCCAGCTGATGGAGCAGCTCTGCCCCCTTGTATTTTCCCAGTGAGCCTGCAAACACTTTTCCAAGTTGTCCTGTTGGCCACAAGAGCCTGAACTGAAGATGTCAAAGTCTTTGAGTGCCACACCTTGGATCCCCTCCAGATTCCCCACAGACCTTGCTCTGAGAGAGAAAGTGAGAGATTAGGGATAACAGAGATGATGGTTATGAAGGATTAATCCCTCTGGACGTTTGCCTTCCCGGAGCTTAAATCCCCCTCTGCCTCCCCCTCCAGCCTCAAATCACCGAGGGCTGGTTCAGCAGCAGCTCCTGTAAATAAATGCTGTAGGGTGGAAGGAGCAAATCCTTCATTACCTTTTGGGAGGAACTCGTTGGGTGACCTTGAAGTGGTTACACAACCTGGTTTTGCAATCCAGGGTGAAACGAGGACCACGCTCAGAGCCATCTGCTGCAATTCAGCGCGGCCTTCCCCGCCAGAATGATTGCAGTGCATGTTGCAAATAGATTAGTTTGCCCGGCAGCAAGCTATTTTTGGGGCCCAACGTGTAATCCCAAATTGCAAACCCTCTATTGTCTGAGGGGAGTTGAAGTGGCCGGCGCAGGCAGCTCCAGTGTGACATTAACTGGTCCCAGTCCATTCTACACAGTGAGGGATAGGGATGCTAAAAAGCTTTAGCAGAGAAGTTTTCAGCTCTCAGCAGCAGTTTGTGAGAGCTCTGTCCTTTCTCATGCAAAACTATGCAAAACAATGATGAGGTTTCTGTAAACCAACTTTGCCATCTTGCACCTGCAAATATAATTAGAATTGTTGTGATATCGACTAGGGAAATGGATGATGTGAGAATTGACCAATCACTCTGGTAGATAGTTAGCTAGAGGTCCAATACCTCTTGCCATTTAGGTAAACACTAGAAGAACTAAACACATAAAAACCCATCCTTTGTTAATTAAATAATTCTCTTCTACTGACTGCATTGCTGTCTCCGAGTCTTTCTTACTCTCCAGCCGGTGCAACAGCGACAAGGGATCTCCCAGGCTTTTCAGAAATGATCCATGGGAAGGAGTGAAGGGCAAACTCAAGTGCTTTGGGAGTGATTCCGTGTCTGCTGTAGAGCAGGAGTGGTGGGTATGAATTTATCAGGTCTCTCTAGAGCTTCTGCATCTCTCAAAACCTCATGTGGATGGCCTGGGATTCCCCAGCCTTCCTGGAAGGATCTCAAAGTCTCAAAAGCCTGACCACCCTTTCAGTGAGGAGGTTTTTTTCCCCTAGATTATATATTAGGAAAGATTTTCCCACTGAAAGGGTGGTCAGGCACTGGAACAGGCCCTTCAGGGAAGTGGTGGAGTCACCATCCCTGAATGTGGCACCTGGGGATGTGATTTAGGGGTGAACACGGTGCTGTTGGGTTAATGGTTAGACTCAATGATCTTCGAGGTCTTTTCCAGCTTTAATGGTTCTGTGATTCTATGAAAATGCTCTGAAACTGAAGCATCTTTTCACAACCAGAGAGCAATGATGTGTGAGTGTGATCATTGCCAAAATAAAACACCTGAATATTTTGAATAGGGGAAATTCAATCCAATCACAGGCAGTGTCTGTCACCTGAATTTCCATTTATTCTGGCATTCTCAAGCACTAAGAATAGTCAAATTTGAGCTATTATCCCCATTTTGCTGCTATTTTAATTTGGGGTGTTTTGTGCTGCAGTGAATACTGAGACATCACAATATTTTTAGACTGAAAAATAACATCACTCTCAGGCAATGGCACGAACATTTGCATTTGGAAAATAGGACAGGTGCAGCTAAAGCATCAGCTGCAGGCAGAAAAAATTGTGGCATCAATACCTGAAGAAATACTTTAAAGTGTTTTGCTAGACCTGGTTTTGCTAAATCTGATTGTTGTAACTTTCCCTTGTTCAGCAGTCTCATAAATGTCCTTTTCCAAGGTACTGTGCTTAATCCAAACCTCACTGAGGTAAATCCTGTGGTTTAAACTAAATTCACCCAATCTCCTATGACAATTTTGCCAAAATACACCTGAATATCCGTGGTGCAAAGGCCCCTGGCCTCACCAGAAGGATGTGAGGAGCTGCCAGTCAAGTCCCACCACTCAGCTCTCTCTACAACTCTGCTGAAAACCCAAAAAGAATGAGACAACAAACAGCTGGAGCTTTTCAGCTGTTTTTTTCTTTTTTTCCTCTGGTTTGCCTGACCTTTTCATAGCTGGCTGAACATCACGAGAAAACTCCACACGGGATCAGGCATGAGGATCCAACTGATGAAAGATCCATGGCCTGAAGCCTTTCCCCACTGGATGCATTCTTTGCTGTCAATACACTTTACTCTACCCTATTCATTATAAACGTTTCCCTGAAGTCCCCAGGTTTTAAATACCATGTGTTTTCACTTCAAAACCCAGAATAAATCTCAATTTATTCTTGAGTATGAGCTTTTAGGCTCCAATTTTTGCCCTAAGTGAATAAATCAATTTCTATTTAAGTAGTAGTGTCTTTCTCTCGCTGTTTGAGGCTGCAAGAATAGTTCCACTTATTCTACACAGAAAAAAATCACCTCATTGGGTACTTTATAGACTTTGGTGCCAACTGAGTCACTAATTTACTCTGTCAAATCAAATTAATCTTGTCTCAAAACTCACTCTGTTATGGCCAATGGATCAGAGATGAACTGCAAGGAATTCACTGGAATGCCATGCTCAGATAAAACAGTGTGTTACAGAAAAACACTTGAAGAAATTAATGGAATTACTTCGGCTACACGGAAAGATTCCCATTCAGAATTTACTTTCAGAGAAAGGCCTGGATTTATGCAGCTTTACTACACAAAGTTTAGAAACCTTCAGTCATGCAGTTTAGTTTTAATTATAAAATGGAACTGAGACATCATAATACAAACGATTCAAAAGTTATCCTGCCTGAATTGTACAGAAATCAAGATACTGTTTGGAAATGCCAGAATTAGCTAAGCCAAAGCTAAATCCTCTGCACAAATCCTCTCCTCCACACACTCGTCTATGCCACTTTGGATGCAGCACAGCTATTTCTATTCCAAACAGCTCTGGTGCTCTCTGATTGTTTTCTCTTTAGCTCAGTAAAAGGTACCAGAACAAACAGAGGAGGTAAAGGAGAGCAGCGAGGCGGGCGCTGAATCATCTGCTGATGCAAACAACATCTCGGCATTATTTTAGCTCACTCTCCCTAAGCTTAACCTCTTCAAAATCCCAATAAGAACTTACAAAAAACCCCCAGTTTTCTAGGTCCTGGGTTACGTAATTAAAAAGTTTGCTCCTTCCTTTTTGAGGGATGAGGCACAAACCCGACGTACACTGTTATGAATCAAGGGAGGTTTAAATCTGCTCCTGTCTTTTGCCTAGGCCTTTGACAAAAGACAGTCGCGTTATTGAGGTTGTTAGCACCCCAGAATCCACCCTGATCGACAAGTTCTTTTAATGATGACTGATTCTGTCTATTATAAAATGAATTATTTATTTATAGACGTAAAACTAACAGACATAAGGCTTAAAACAGACTATTACTGCACAGGGATACGACAAAGAGGGGACTATTAGTAAGTACACGCAGAGTTAAAGGCACCATTAAAATTATAGCCAGCTTAGAAATAGTACAACTTAGGATTCAATGTTTCTCACCACCGGTCATGAAGGGGTGTGCATCGAAGTCCTCTCTCTCAATCCCAGGGAAGTGACCTGGAGTTGTGCAAGCTCCAGGGAGAAATCTCCCCGCTCAAGGAGTGTGTAAGAGACGTCTACTTCAGTGATATTTCGTGTATCTTTTATAGGGTAAAACCATGGCTCTTAGTCAATAGTTTTCTTTCATCTCTCCTCTCATCAGCTCTGCAGACTAAGATGTAGATTCTTAGTCAGGTCTGAGCCCTCCTGGCACCAGAGATGGCCCCTGCTGGGCCTTTGTGCCTTTGGGCTATCTCTTTATGCACCAGATATCTGGGACACACAGGAGGAGGTGATGATGGGGGTAACCATCCTGCCACATGCACGATGAGAACTTTCTCCAGGCTGGTGAGCCCACGCTGTCACCCCGCAGAGCTGGCAGGATGCAGATAAATGGCAAAGCAACGCCGGGCACCACGCTCTTCATGTTCCTTTTATTAGCAACATTTAATGGCCTTTCCACTTTCTGCCATGAATTAGAGGCGCTCATGTCTGACACTTAAGAAATTAGCATGACACAAATCATCTGCAAAAGACTTTTTAACGCGGTGACAACTGATTTCGGCTTGCAAGGGAGAAAATTAGTCTTTTGTGAGCAGCCCTGAGAGCACTGAGCGAGAACCATCCTTTTACAAGGGAGCTGGGAATTTAGCAGGAGCACTCAACCCTCCGCAGCAATCGGAGCTTTAATTTTTTATTCTGCAAAAGGAACTCGGAAGAATTTGCTTTAGGAGAATTTATAGACATGTACTTTATACACCCAGTCCATAATACAGATGAATAGCTCTAGATGTTTACGGTATATTTAAGTACACTCATGGGACCCATCCCAACTTGATTCTGTAATATCAATTTTGTTATATATTTGCTGTGGGGAAGATGTTAATAGGCTGTTAAAACAGTCACTAGGAAAAAAAAAATGAATCAACCTCATAAATCCTAAAGCATCTGATTTCAGTTTTATGTTTATTTCTTTCACTAGGATATCGAAGAGAAGAGTTAGATTCCCAGTAAATCTTTTATAGGTTACACTGGTTTATAGTCTTAAAATGATGGCACTTGGTAGTTAATTTTGCTGCTTGAAAAAAAAAGAAACAACAACCCAGGCAACATTATCCCTATTTCACATCTTCAGCTTAACTGCACATTCTGCACCCACTGCTCTTTAAGGAATCATAACTTAAAGCCAGGATTTTCATTCCCCCTCCCTCTTCCAGGTTTCCTTGAGGAAAACACTTGACCATTATGAAGCAGGTGATTATTTCTAAAGGACATCAGGCCTGAGGGTGGATTTAGGAATTGCCCTGCCCAGGTCAGCAGCAGAATCCCTTTTACCACGCTCACAGGGACAGGACAGCCCTGGGACAGCAAAAACACAGGGAACCAAACCTGACACAACCCAAGAACCTGCTCAACCCTTTCCCCTCTCAAGTCCCAAAATCTCCCAAAGCCTCCCCAAAATCCCTCCAAAATTCCCCCAAACTCCCTCAAGAAACCCCCAAAACCCTTCAAATTTTGGGCCTGCCCCAAATTCAGGGTGTTTCCCCCCAAATTCAGGGTGTTTTTCCCTCCTCCAAAATCCCCCTAAAACCCTGCCTGGGCAAGGTAAACACAACAGCACCAGCAGCATCAGGTTTGCTGAGACAAGGCTCGTGGCACATGCTGAAGCCAGGGGTGACTGGAAGAAAAGGCCCACCCAATTCCCAATTTAAGGAAAACTGAGCTTTGTCCATTTGTATGAGGTTGAAAGCCTGGCTTTTAGCTCAGGGGTTTGGCTCAGGATGAAGATGTTGGGGGAAATACTATAAATGCACATTGCAGGTTAACATGCTCACAAAATAAATGACAGAGAAAGCTTTTGGCCATGCTGGTATGTTCCTTTTTTAAATTATTTCAGGGTTTATTCACAGCAATACTGACAGGTAACACCTGACACCACACACATGGCACATTTTAAATCCCAGGTTTAGTAATGGAAGGATCCCTTGAGGTGAGACCTCCACTCCACTCCCCAAATTTAAGGTGCTACTCTCCCCTTTCTCTGCACGCCCCTCTAGGAACTCTGATGGATTTAATCGCTTTGTTGTGAGAGCACATCATACAGTGCAAACTCAAGTGACCTTTGCAAAGCCTTCGAGCTCAGGGATGGCCTCACACCTCTCTGCTCCCTATGGCAAACAAATGACAATAAAAGGAAGAAACCAAAGCAATTCCACGGCCAAGTGCCAATAAAACTGACTGAACGTGGAGACACTATTGAATAAGAGATGAGTGCTGCTGAAGGAGAAGGAGATTTGCAATCAGACACTCTCCTTGTAGCCCAGTCTCTCCTGGGGTACCAGCTCCCTGTTGGTGGAGAGGTGTTGAGCTTTTTATGGGATACCCTCCCTTTTTGGACGAGGGTGAAAGAGTAGAGGAGGTTGCTTTTGCTAAAGTTCTTTATTTCATAGTTTTATAGTTTTTTGAAGGTAGAGTTCGAAGGGGTTACATGATAAGGCCAAGCAGCAACAGCAGCAGCAGCAGGCAAACAGGAAATAAAAAACCAGCTTCTTCTTCTCTAAACTTACAGAAGTGTGGATTATATTTGTTAATTGACCAATAAAATTGACACATGATTCTATTTTTTCTTTTTTTAAACTATCCCGGTCTAATTCTAACAATCCTAAATCTTACACAAGTATTACATAGGTGTTACATGAATTTCCATATATAGTTCCTATCAGCTCTTATTGTTTATGTGAACACTCTGTCTAAAAAATGTGAACAGTACAGTTCCATCTAAGTTTTGTCTAGAGTAAAGAAATTCTGTGAAAGGGTAACACTGCTGCAGTAAGAACTGTGTTTAAGGTCTCTTGCTGCAGCTTTTCAGTGTTTAAAGCACTTAGCATATATTTCTACTAGAAGTTAAAAATCTACATTTCTGTTTCACTTCGTTGTCACTTCATGGATCTCAGCTTATCCAAAGGTTTTAATTCAACCCCTGGGCTTTGGCTTTCCTCTGGGCCTGGCTCCAGAGGAGCTCTCACTCAGAGAAGAACTGCCATTTTCCAAGAAAAAAAGATCTCTAGCAGCTTCATTCCCTGTTCCAAAAGCATCTCAGAGCACATTTGATAAGCTTGTTTGGTTTCTGAGCTAACTGAAGGAACTGGTCTGTGAGAAGGGGACTCCAGAAAGGGGGCAAACAGCTAAAGGTGGCAGTGTCCTGCCTTTACTTCCTTCTGACACAGAGCTAAAGCTGCATTTTCTCCATTTCTCTGCCCAGGTTCTTCCTCTTCTGCCTCGTCCCAAAGCAGCAGCTCCAGTTCTTTGGCCAAAAGGATGCTGGGGGCACTGCTGCATTTTCTACCTATTTTTAGTTCATTCTGCCCTGCACTGAGCTCTGGCCGTAGCTGTCTGGGGATAACAAATTCAAATTATGATGCAGCCTTACTTCCATTCTGAGACACAGTTTGTCTGGCTGGTTTTGGGGTTTCTCTTGAGCAGCCTTTCAGCAGCCCTGGGCCACAGGAAGGTTGTACCACCACCCTCAGTGCCTCAGGTAATGCCTGGCTGCTCTGAGTGCAAGATACCTGGGCTGGGCACTTGTGTTCTGCAAGTTCTCGCTCTCTTGAGAGGCTCCACTTGAAATAAATTATTGGTGTTTTGGGATAACCTTCTCTCCTGCACACCAAACTGCCTGGCTACCACTCTAAAGAGAGATTTAAATATTTTTGGACAAGTTCATTCCTTGAACCTGTATTCTATTCCTACTTCTCTCATTTTACATCAGGGATAATCCTGAGTTAATTCCAAGACAAAGAAGCACAGTCTTCCCAAATTCAGGCTGTGCCCTGTCTCCTGTCATAGGAAAACACCCAATTTGGATGAAATCAATGTTTATTTCTAAGGAAAGCAACAACAACTTCAGAGCCATCAGGGCCCTCATGCAGTATTCATTATTAATAAGTATTCAGGTCAGCAGTGACAGAAGAAAACACCACCTCCTTTGAAGCTCCCAACTTCAGTCCCCCAAGCCAATATAAAAATCTCATTTAGCGGTGTTTGGCCGTGTGACGAATCGGGGGGACTTGTCTAACCATGATTTATGAATTCCATTGTGCTTTTATGAACTACCTATCCTCTCATATCTTGTGACTCTGCACTGTCTTATGGCTCCCTTTTATTGTATTGGGCCTCACGGTTCTTATGCTAAGGACACCAGAGAATAGTTTTGGTGCATCAGCTCTTAAATAATTGATAGTTAAGGACTACAAGTTGCTGAATAGACCTGTCTGGGGAGAACAAACGACCTGTGGCACTCAAGAAAAACCAGTTTTCTCCAATTTCCTTGCAGAGCCCTGGGATTTGAAAGGTTGTGCTTTAGCCAGAAGGAAAACAAACATGAGATATTAGCGAGGAGTCTTAAAAACACAGAGTCTGAGTCACTCACTGAAGGGACGTGGAATGCCAGTTCACTCAGCAAAGAGAGGTTTTAGTGCTCAGCTCTGAATGCTGACTTAGAGCAAAGCTGGGCTTCACCCACACCAGCTCCAGCTGAACTGTCCCACCTCAGTTTCACCAGCAAAGTCAGAAGTGAAAAAGTGTTTTTAGGACAAAGCCAGAGCAGCAAAATTCCCCACAATAATTAGAAACTCAATCTGACCACCTGCAATCATGTTTCTGTTCATCTTTCATTTCCAAACCTGTCAGAGATGCAGTCAAAGCAAGGCCAGAAAGGTCCAACCACTACAACTGAGAGAGGGTAAAGGGCTTTAAAAACAGCTGGAGTGTGGTTCTGCTGGACTGCCTGTGTGAGAGGACTTCCACGGTTAAATAAACAAATCATATCTCCTTGCTGCCAATTTATACAGGATTTTATGTTCCTAACAAGATTTCCGAGCCCTGCAGTCAGCTCCTGGAAGAGGCTGAGCTGACAGTACAAAGGCAGAGCAGCAGCAGCACAAAACAGAGCGTGAATGATAAAACAGAGCTTGAAGCCAAACAGCAACGGATGGGTTTGGCACAAGCTTCTCCTCCGTGAGGGGACGTTCTTCCGTGCAAACTTAGCCAAGAGCCTTTTCATCTCAGCAAAATGGGCCCATCTCTAACATCTCTATTTTCTCTTCTCTAATGCGATCGTTTTGCCTCTCAAAACAACAGCAGAAAAAAGATCTCTTCTTACAGTTTGACTGGTTCCACAAGCGTAATTTTGTTGTGTAAACAGGAGGATTTGCCATGCTACGAGAAAATAAAGAATCCTGAGGTTTGAGAGAGATCCACACTGGGGTTTTGTGTAAGTTTTGCAGACACAAGGGAGACACAGAGATGTGATCCCAAGAAAAATATTCTCAGTGGAGGAACTCCCGCTGATCTCAACCCCACACAGAGCAGATGATGGGTTTTGTCAGACTCCCAAACCTAAAATTGTGCTCGGTCAGAGAACAGAACAGTTGGGCTCTTGAAATGGATACTCCTGTCCACCAGGGAAACGTGTTCCCACTACAGAGGAGTTGGATTCATCACTGCCATGTTGGAGAATCTAGGAATCCCAGAATGGTTTGGGTTGGAAGGGACCTTAAATCCCATCCCATTCCCACCTCACCCATGGGCAGGGACATGTTCCACCATCCAAGGGTGCTCCAAGCCCTGTCCAACCTGGCCTTAGGCACTTCCAGGGATCCAGGGGCAGACACAGCTGCTCTGTTGGAAGTGTTGTAGGAGAAAAGTTTATCAACTTTCACAGATTTCTTACCCTGTTCTGTCTGAACATTGCAAATATTCCAAGAAAAAGCCAAAACAAACAGGGCTGGGTCTTGTTATCCCAGCTGATAACCTGAGCTAAATAAAACATTTGAAATGCATAATTCTGGGAGGTTTTCTTAGATCTGCTGCAGCATTCCCATGGGAAGGCTGCAGGCAAGACAGAATTCCATTTGTATTTATAATTGTGTCTTGTGTAACAGATAAACAAGAGAGGTCCACCCAAAAAATAAACCCTATTTACTTACAACAGCATGTTAACAACTACAGCAGCCAGCACTTTGTGAGGAAAACAGCTAAAAGCTGTTATTTAAATAATCTCAAAAGTAGAAGCTTTGGAGTGGGTTAAAACTCACAAGATTATAACAAAAAAATAAGTTCTCTCAAGACAAGAATCTAAAACGATTCCTGCAAACACCTTTTAGATCATTTTATGAGTTCCACAAACAGGATTAATTTAGGATGCTTATTTTTAACAGTTCCTTTGTGTAGCAAAATTCAGATGATGAAGTGGTGGAAAACTAAATATGAATAGCAAATAACGATTGGGAAAGGACATAAAGATGCATTTAATAGTGAGGGAACATTTAAAAATAGTAAGTTGAGACAGACATCTGCACAAAACTCTGTGCAGGGTGACATCAGCTGCCACTAGAAAGGGTGAGGTAATCTGAAGCTATTTATACTCCATAAAATGATTGCTATTTTGAGACAATTTCAGGAGAAATACATGCCAACGTCGGTTTACAGCGACTTTGTTTTGGTTGTGTCAGATAATTCCTGCAGATATAACAACATCTGCTGGAAACATTCCTGTTCCTGTGCTGCTGCTGAACACCTGAGCTGTGACTTAGGGAGCAAATGGGATCTGTCAGAACTAAAAAATAGTTCTTCCTAAGAGAAGCAGGAATAGCTGAATATAATGATGGACTAGTGAAGAATTTGATCATCCTGTTTCATTGGGATATGATTGACTCACCGACTCCTAACCATTATTCCTCCAGAACTCACAACAGAGAGCTCACCTCCCAGGCAGAGCTGTGGGTGAGTTTAGCACTTATTTACCACAAGGGGTGATTTTACTACCAAGTTCCAACACCAGAGTTAAGTTTCCCCTTTCGACTAAGATCGCACAACAGCAATTAGTAAATAACCCATCCTTTCACACCCGAACGTGAGCAGAGACACCGAGGTCATGGCAAGGATCCCTCCTGTTGCTCTCAATTTGAGCAATTATCAGAGCCAGCACAGGCAGGGGTGTTCTGGCCTCTGGAAGTGAGTGGATTTTGATCCTGAATTGCAGCACAGAGCTCTGTGTACCCAGCTCTGCCTCGCAGCACAAAGGGAAGCAAACAGTGCCTGGCTCTGCACTGCCACGAGCGGAGTTCTGGCTGCCCAGCTGAGCTTTTCTTCAGCCTGGAAACGCAGACTTTATCCTAATGAGAGCAGGTATGGCCACGGACAAAGTATCTCCCATTCATCACATCCCATCCAGGGCCTGGCTGTGATTTTTGTGGCTGTAACTCATGCCCAGCGAGCTGGTTCCATTCAGGAGCCACGGAGCTGGCAATCAATTTCCTGCCGTGATTTGGGTTGAGAGCTGAGTCTAAAAAGGAAAGTGCTAATATATTACAAGTGCGGCCTAAATCTGTTCAGAAGGGCTGACAGATCACATTAAAACATGTGCCCTCAAGCTCTGGGTGACGTGGCAAGTGACTTGTGATACATGATACCACTATTGACCTTTGAATTGGACAATTTATAAGAGAAAAACCAGGCTCTTTTTGCCTTGCATGTAAGCTGAACCTAAGGGGGGAAAGCTTCATGCTGACACCATCAGCAAAGTTGTCTGTGGAGCTGAAAGTTCAAATTAATATCAGGGAAGTGACATACAATATTAAAACAAATTCTATCATGCTTTTGTTGCTTGAATTTTAATTTCTGTGTATTCCATACAGATGAACTGCAGCGACTGATCCTGGTGCTGGAACAATTTTCACACACAAACACACGTCAGCTGTCACCGAGTTTCCAAGAATCACAGAATAGACATGTCAATGCCACAGGATTTTTCTCATGGAATGGTCAATGCTCCTTTGAAGGTTTTCCTTCAGAAGAAAACACTATCTGTGACATAAGAATTTCGTTCACTGCAATGAATATTTAGTGTTAAGTGAAAGAAAGAAGAGTCAGGAATGAACTCTTGGGAAGTTCTTATCCTGCAGGTGAACTTCTTCCTGGTGAACTTTTTAGTGCTGGGTTTATGGCTGAATTTGATGATCCTAAAGGCCTTTCCCACCCCTATCAATTCTATGATTCAGTCCCTCACAGCTCATTTGGGGGGATGCTGCACAGAAAAAGCAAACACAATATTTACCACAATAAGCAGGTTTTATGGATCTCCTCATTCTTTCCATTTATAATGCACCAAGGGCTGTGCTTCAATTCACATTTCTGCACTAACTGAGGCAAAATCTGCCTGGAAGAACAGAGGAGCCATTTGGAGACTGCCTTGGGTGAGGGCACAGCTCTGTGGCCATGGGGGGAACCTGGTGGCCTGACCACCTTCTTCAGGGTGACCCAAGTGACCATCACCAGCCCTGCCTCATCTGGAGAGGAGAGGAGCCAGAGCAGGGGACACAGAGATGGCACATTCACCGTGCCCCAGACTGCCAGTGTTTAGGCAAACAGGAGGGGACCTGGGACCGACCCTCCATGAGCCCTTTTATTATTTTATCAGTCTCACACACAGGAGATGATACAGGCTCGCACAGCCTCAGAATTCCAGAGAATTTCCTGGTTACAGACCATTCTTAAAAGTGTTCCAGCCAATGGCATTCTTATAAAAACTCCAGACAGTTCTCTTAACCAATCTCTAATAGTGCCCGTGTGCTTGTTATAAACAATCCCTGCTTGTTTTAAGCCTTGCACAGTATTCCATTATTCAGCCCAACTTTATCTATCTTACTAAGCATAATTTTGGCAACTCTAAGAGTCTCAGCCGCACCAAGAAGCTTGACCACTGTTTCAGTGTCCTTGCTTGCTATAT
>VWZT01008560.1:10563-24791 GCA_013397055.1 Pachycephala philippinensis | reverse complement strand
CTCTAAACTCTTTCCCTGTAATTCTGAAACCTGCTTTTATTTCTCAGGCCCTAAAATCCTTTTACCTTTCCCTACAATTCCCCACACCAGACCTGGAATTCCATGAGCAGAGAAGAGACATGGAGCAGCTGCAGAGACATTCCAAGAGGCAAGTGGCCTCTGGACTGATCACTTTACAGAACATAATTGTGTCTTGTTAGGAGTCCAAGCAAATGGAGAGGCGTTTACTGAGAAATGCTTTAGGACAAAGAGTTCAATTTTAGCTTATTTTGAACCTCAGAACACCAAACACTGGGTGATTATCTCTGATCTCACTGCAGCCCTACGACCAAAACCAGAATCCAAGTGATCAGTGATGCTGGCCTTGCTCCTGCCTCAGTTCTCATCGATGTGAAGTGGGAACAGCAGCTCTGAGTTTCATCAGTGACAGACTAATAAGGCATTACCAGAACTAAGTGGCTGATTTGGGTGTATTTTGAAGGCTGTGCACACTTATCCTGCTCGCTTCCATTTTCAGCAGCAGCAGACTGGGACATATCCACCAAAATCAGGGAAGCCACAATAATTCTGTCCAGCTGAGCCCCTGGCCTTTATTCTCAGAAAACACTGATTTGAGACCAGAGCCTGAGAAGTTAATCACACTTTGTTCTAGGGGGAGGCTCTGCTCCTGTCAAATTCCCGGTCTGCAGTGTTTTCAGAGACCACTCTGAATTTTCTGTCTTGTTTTCCTGTTTTTAAAACATAGTCTGTGAGCCTCTTGCAGATTTTTTCCGCCTGCAGAGCCAGAAAAAGAAAAGGATTGCAGCGAGACTTCTCTCAGATTGGTCTTCCCTGGATTTAAAAGCCTTCAGGAAACATTTGAGGTAATCCAGAAAGATTGAGGAGTACAGATGTACCTCCCAGGATGCGAGGACTAATGCAAGTAATAACTGTATTTCTTTAAAATTACTTTCTCAGGCAGGCTTAAAGGCATAGATGTAACTAAGGGATTGGACTCAGGCCAACTTGTAATGGCTCTGCTGTTTATCTTTCTTTTTTTTTCCTTATCCCCCTCAGCAGAAAGAGCAGAACAAGCATTTTACTACGAGATTTAAGGTTTGCTTTCACTCCCTCTCTTACTCAGCCGTCCTGCCCCAAACAATGCTGGGTCACACAAATCAAAGCCTAAATCGCCTGAACCACAGCAGAACCAGAAAAACCCAGCTGTTTTTAACTTCCTCTGTCTGCCAGGAAGAAAGGGAAGACAGATAAGACAAAGTATTCATCAATATTTTAGTATTAATAGATCAGAGTAGGAAGAGTAAGAAACTGTGGGTTATACAGAGTGCAATTTAGCAGCGGCCACTCTGTCACCAAGGTGACTGAGATTTGTCTTATACAAAAGTTATTTTCTTAACATTTTTATCAAGAGACTGTGGAGCAGACCCTGAAGAGAGTGGGGATTTTGAGGTTTTTTCTCTGTTTTTCATATAAACACAGGTTTTGCTGCTTATCCTGCTGCTGCCCTTACCTGTACTCACAAGTAGGAGATAAAAGGCTGCCCTACAACCTCTTTTCAGTCCTAATTAAACCCATAAGGAGTGAAGTTTCTCATACAAACAATGAAATACCTACACAGAGCTCAGAAGAAAGTTTGGAACTCTGTTATGGATGTTTTAAATTGCGCAAGGATGACACCACCAGCTTCTGCCCCTCTCCTGGAAAATGCTGTCCTGAGAGATAACCCCCATGCAAACCCCATCTGACATCCTATGGAAAGGGAAAATGTCTCACTTAGCACGTGGAACAGGGTGGAAAAACAAGTGTGTGGTTTTCATACCTCTGGGTTTTATCCATTTCTGATTTTCAGGGCTTTTCCAGCCAGCAACCTGCTACAGCAACCTTTAGAACACTAATTTACATGGTATTTTAGATTTATATTTCAGGTATGCGCCTAAAAAGCCTCAACTGCCGAGCACAGAAGTGATTCCATGCTCCTTTTCCTGCTATTCTCATTCCAGCCTCCACTAAGGCAGTCCAGCAGCAGCCCCTGAGCCCTGGCTGTTTTTCTCCTGATCTCTTTATCCATGTGATCCCAGCTTATTTCCCAGTGCCTGCCCCTGAGTTAAGTTCTGCTTTTTGTTTAAATCCACACTGCAGAAAGCAAAATCTGGCCTCTTTCCATCACCTCCCGAAGTAATTTTCAAGGTTAACCACAGGAAAGGCGGGTGAATTATGTGGAAACCATCACCCGCAGATCCCTTTCTTCAGGTGCTCCCCCCTGCCCTGGCCATTTGCTCAGCGTGTGCTGGGCACTGGCCACTCAAAATATGCTTCTGACCAGAAAATTGGTCAAAGAATTCAGATTTATGCAGTGCAATAATAACCAGCTTCACAGCGAGGCTTGCATGGAGCAAATAAAGATGAAAACTCTCCTCGGTTCCTGCCAAAATCTCTGGCAAACAAAACAACCCCGTAATAGAATCCTGCTTGTAAAAATGCTTCAGGGTGCCCGTGTTCCAGAGCTGGGAGCATAATAAATTAAGCAGTGGATGCCTAGGACAAAACCCTGTGGGATACCTGAGCCAAGCCAACAGGTGGAGAAATTGAAAACAAATTGATAGCCTTGGGAGAGGAAATATTAGAAGGGAGCAATTATAGTGCCAGACTGTCTGGGATGAAAGGCAGGGAGAGCCAGCCACAATTTGCATTGATGCAGCACCAGGAGTGGAGTGTGTCAGGTGATATCCCAGAGCTTTGCACAGCTCTGGAACAGCACAGCTGAAGGTAAAGAGGAAAAAAACAACCAGCATCAAAATCCAGACCAAAAAAACAAGAGCTGGATTGTATTTGAAACCAGGAGAGAGTGGTTTTGTCATGTGGGGGCAAAGAGGAGGCAGCTGATTTGGGTATCAGCCTCCATGGTGCCTGTGCTCTGAGGAACTCAGGTAAATCCAGTTGTTTCTGGAACTCCATGGTGCCTGTGCCCTGAAGAATTCAGGTAAATCCAGTTGTTTCTGGAACTCCATGGTGCCTGTACCCTGAAGAACTCAGGTAAATCCAGTTGTTTCTGGAACTCCATGGTGCCTGTACCCTGAAGAACTCAGGTAAATCCAGTTGTTTCTGGAACTCTGTGGTGCCTGTACCCTGAAGAACTCAGGTAAATCCAGTTGTTTCTGGAACTCCATGGTGCCTGTACCCTGAAGAACTCAGGTAAATCCAGTTGTTCCCACAGCACCTCTGGAAATCCAGCCGCGCCCAATGGTTCTGCTCTGCAACACGGACCCATGAAGCAGAGGAAGGAGATCCCTGGTGACATTTGCTGTCCCTTCTCCCTGTTTTCACTATTTTACCTCTGCACTCTCCCAGCCTGCACGGCTATCCCAGCTCTCCTCCTGGCTCAGTGCAGCACAAGGGGATATAAACCATTCATTTTCATTTTTATTCCATATTTCCTGATGCTAACAGGCACTTGAGCCACTCTGCCTCCCCCTGAAAGCTACACCTGATGTATAGATTCTGCAGAAACAACCACTGACAGCTTGAAATTGTGACCTTTGGTTGAATACACCTTTCCTGGGACAAATCTATAATCAATTGCAGCTCCAACCCCACTGCCAGCTCTGTGCTGTTCTCTCGCAGTGGTGTGTGCATCACTAAGGCTCAGAAAATGCCACACTCCATAACTGGCTGCTCAAGGGTCTATTATATCAGAGAAAAGTGAGCCCATGACAAATTTTCAGTAAGTTTACCCCTTTTTCCAGTGGGCTAGAGCAATCCCAGGGCCTGGGTGTGGAATACAGGGCGGGGTCACCTCAGCTGTGAGCTCCTGACACAACTCATCCCTTGGAGGTGGGAATGGGAGGAAATGGGGTAAGAACACCCCAGTTCAAGGTACAGAGAATCACTAAAGTTGCAAAAGAACTCCAAGATCATCAAGCCCAACCCCCAACCATCTCTCCTACGGAGTCAGGAGCTTGGCACAGGAAACATGAATGCCAAGTTTCCCCAGGAAAATCTTCCTCACAGATGTATTCTGAAGGCTTCCTATTTTGCAAGCAGCCATCCCATGGAAAATGCCAGAGAAGCACTCTCTATAATTACAATTTCACCACTTGAAAAGCTTGGCTGTGTCGTAGCAGTGGCTCAATTAAGTTGAAATGCAGGACCGCTCCTGATGGCGCAATGCTTGTGAATAATATCATAAACCATTTGCCAGGCTGCTGGAAACATGCTGATTATGGGCACAAAGTACACTCTGTTTTCCTTCTGAGCACTGAGGCTCGACACATTCACTTACGTGGGGAATCAGGACAGCTCCTGCCTTTTCTAATAACTCTTTATGTCATTTATGCTTCACATCAGAACTGCTCCGCTCCAGGCGGCGCAAGAACGGGTGCTTTGGGGAACCTGCCTGTTTCCCAGGAAAAGCAGCTCAGGTAGAACTGCCACGGCTTTCCCCGACTGCTGGGAAAGTCAGGGCACTTTGTGGGACAGCAGAGAATGGAAATGAGGGAGCCAGGAAGCTCTTGGTGTCCTGCTGATTAGGCTGCGCTAATTAGAAAGGCTTGGGATTGGGGTGATGCTACCAGAAACTTTATGGGTATGAAAAAAGGCCTCAGGCTGGGAATTTCTTTAGCCCTTGCAGTACTTTGTGAAGATTCTCTTTCTCATGTGAAGAATTTAAAACAATGTTATAGTTTTGTAAATCTCTGCACCTGCACCTACTTCTCAGGGACTGTTATGGCTTCAACCAGAAAAACATCCAGAAACGGATGTCTCAGAACTGGAGCAATCACCCCAAGGGGTGGGTGTCCCAGTGACCAATCATTTTATGCCATTCAACACACTTCCATGTATTAACATATAAAAGTTGTTCAATCTTCCATTAAAACTCTCTCTTTACTTCGGACAAAATTCGTGGTAGCATGGACTCTGTCAACTTTACCTCCTTGGCAGCAACAGCAACAAAACTTGACTGCAGACAAGGCCTGATGGGACTTCAAGGATTTCAAGGCATTCTCCCCTGCAGCTCCATGCAGGCAAAGAGCAGAAAAGCATTTCTGGATAACAATCTAAATGCCAGAGCAGTCACCACGTCAGCCGAGACCGCTGAATCAGAGAAAAGGAATGATTTCTAAATCATTCCTCATGTCACAGAGCTGGGAAAGTCAAGGCACTTTGTGGGACAGCAGAGAATGGAAATGAGGGAGCCAGGAAGCTCTTGGCCTCCTGAACTAATTAGAAAGGCTTGGGATTGGGGTGATTCTACAAGAAACTTGACTGCAGACAAGACTTGATGGAACTTCAAGGATTTCAAGGCATTCTCCCCTGCAGCTCCATGCAGGCAAAGAGCAGAGAAGCACTTCTGGATAACAATTTAAATGCAAGAGCGGTCACCACGTCGGCCAAGACCGCTGAATCAGGGCAAGGGAATGATTCAGAAATCATTCCTCATGTTACAGAGCTCCCGTGGAAGGATTGGATTCACCCTCTGCTGCTCTGCAAGCACAAGCCAAAGGCAACAGAAAGAAGTAAGCTTTCATCTCCTTGCTTGCCCATGGAAGTAGAGGTTGCTTCCCTGTCTTCTGAGCAAAAGAGAAAACATTGGTCACCTGCTTTTGTCAAACTTCAGACTCAGAAAATGAAATCTAAAATAGCTTTCTAGTGGCTCATTTTCCAGGATGGAGTAGCTACATACCCATGAAGGAGTTAGAGGCTTTCACTGAAGAACATTTCCATCGTAACTAAGGATGATTCCCTCATTGTGAAGAGTGCAAAAACAAGCAAATACAGATGTTCAAAGCAGAGCTTTTAGAAAACGTTGTCTCTGGCTGATACCTTGAGGCACACCCATTTTAGCTGCATTATTTGCCATGCCATGTAGCTGTGATGCTCAGCTATCACCTCTGGACTGAGACTCCAAATATTGTGAAATTACACTTAGCATAAAGCAACAACAGTTCCATGCACTGTACATCCAATGCCAACATCATTCTTCAGCTCAGATTCTCAGTGTTTTGAATCTGGGCTGCACACAAGGACACCTGAAGGTTTTACATTAAATATTTCCTCACCCTAAATGAAAACAGCCAGTGCTGCTCCACTGTGATGCCCCAAAGCCAAAATCTGACAGAGATCTGCTTCGTTCTGTACCCAAATGTTAACCCAGTGTCACACAAACCTCTGCAGAGCAAATCCACCAGTTCTGACAGCTCGGGGCAGCCTCTGAAAGCAGAGTTTCTGGCAGGCAGGACCCTGCACAAGATTTGCTGGTGCAGCTCAGTTTGGCATTGGCGTTACCCTTGACAAGATAAATCAGATTAAAATGTGCAAGTAGCCACTGGGTCTGGAGTTTGCTGAGAGTAAGAGAGTTCTGAACATGTTCATTTTGGCCACTCAGCTGGACAAGGGACCCTGGGGGAGCATAAGTCCACATTAAGCTGTGCTAAGGAGATATAAATCTCCTCTGACTGGATGGCCACTGGCCATTAAGTGGCTCCATAATAAATGTTAATCATTCTGGACCTGATGGAGGATTAAAAGAGTCAGAGTTACTTTTGTGTTTCTGGGGAAGGCTGAGGATGCCTTGGCATTGATCTGTGCAGGAGCCAAGTGGGTGCTGGGGTTTGAGGCAGGATTCACTCAGCCCAGAGCAGCTGCAGTGCTCTGAGAAACTGAGACCCCAACGATTCCTAAACCCTTCCTAAAACACATTCCTTAGTTTTCCACATTCCAGAATCATGGGTGATATTGTAGCTCCCTTTACAGATTTATTTTTTGGGTCATTCAGCAGTGGAAAGCTCCCTTTAAGGCACGTTATGAGCTTTTTCAGGGAAAATAGTGTAGCAGAAGTACAAGGTGAGGGTGATTTAATGTCCTTCAAGCATTAGATTCCATTCATTAGATTCCATTCACACTGCTTCCTTTTCCTGCCATAATTATCCCAAAGTTTTACAAAGCAGCAAGTGACTGAGCACAAAAAAATAATCATCCTCTTGGTCTGTTATACTTGTAAAAATATGCAATTAAGGTGATGTTTTCAATCACTTCATTATTTGCCTTCTTGATGGAATGTAATCTCTCAGACCCCTCTTTGGGTGGGACTTTATATTTCTGCAGCAACAGGCACCCAAAGTCTGGCACTGCCTAAAACCTCCCCTCCCACCTGTGATCAGCAATTCTGCTGTGCTTGGCTTCTCCATTTCAATTATTTCCAAGCCTTTATGCACAGTGTACCCACAAGGAAGTGGGATGTTAATGTGAGCCATGTATTTATAACCACTTTGCTTCAGCTTGCAAGTGACAAATACTCCTTGTTTCTAACATTCCCTCGAGCCTTCTGCAGAGTGTGATTTCTTATTTTACATGTAAAAACCTCAATCTCTGTTCTTCTACAGCTCCCAATGAATCTCTCTAGATTATAACACAGACATGAACACACATAAAATTGCCAGTCCAAAGCTGCAGGCAAAAAAATTGAATTTATTGATAAATGATGCTAACTAGGTTTGACATTTGACCGAACTTGTTAAAACAATCAGAATATCTGATATCATTAAACCTAATAAAGATGAAATACCCAGGTTTATAAAGTATACCATGCACCCCAAGATTTATCTTCTACACAATGGTACTAAACTAAGCTGCCTTCAACAACCCTGAGCATGGTCTTGTGTCTGGACTAACAGCTACTGCAAACACATTTAAAGGCTAAAATTAAAGTTGCATGAACTCATATTTTTGCTAATTCTGGAATCTTGCAGCATTGAAAAACAGAATAGGTTGGAATCATTCACGAATCCAGAGTTTTATTTTTTTAGTAAGATACTCTTGTCTTAAAAAACCCTGAAAAGAAATCCATGAACAAACAGATTTCTGTAATACAGGACCACATGGATATGAAGAGAACTCCCACTTCCTGCTAAAATTCAAGAGGAGTTTCTTTGTTTTGTTAGGGGAAGAAACAGTTTGTCCCAGCTGAACCAGGCAGTATCTCGAGGAAAGGGAGAGCAACCCTTTAATTCTGGTTCAGCATTCCTGGAGCTGTCTGCAAGGAATCCAGGGAATGATGAAAGGTCTCACAGGTAAAACTCCTGAGGCAGCAGGCAAAGACCCCTCAAGACTCAACCATTTGAAGACCAACTTTGCTGTGTGCCTCACAGAAAACTCCATACATCCATTCCTCTGAAACAGAGAGGAGAATCCAGACCTGGAATAACAGGAATGGGACTGAATCATAAAATCTGCCCAGAGCTGGATGAAAATGCAGGAGGGCTGAGCTGGACATTGGAAGGGAGCCACTGGAAGGGGGCTGGGAGAGCCTACAGCTCTGGGAAAGTGGGGGATAAGGTTGGTATGGATGCTAAGAGGCTTTAGCAGAGAAATTTTCAGCTCTCAGCAGCATTTTGTGAGAGCTCTTTGTCATGCAAACTATGCAAAACATGATAAGGTTTCTGTAAACCAATTTTGCTATCTTGCACCTGCAAATATAAATAGAATTGTTATGATATCGACTAGGGAAATGGGTGATGTGAGAATTGACCACTCACTCTGGTAGGTAGGTAGCTAGAGGTCCAGTAACCTCTTGCCATTCAGATAAACACTAAAAGAACCAAACACATAAAAACCCATCCATTGTTAATTAAATAGTTCTATTCTATTCTACTGACTCCATTCCTGTCTCCAGGTTGGAATGAGGAAGCCTGGAAAAGCTGAGTGGGTGGCAAGGACCCACCAAGCAGCAGAAAGGTTTTTGCAGGCCCTGCTCAGCTCTGCTCTCTCCACACAAGCTCTTCGTTCTGGTTCCCTTTCTCTCACCCTTTATGTGAAATTTCCTATTAGAGAATAAATCTGCACGGAATCCAGGCCTTTGTTTTACTGGAATCTCTCAGTGGCTTATCCCTTGCAGAAGTGATAATCCTGCCTTTGTCATCAGCACCGTTTTGCCACAACCCAGTGCAATGTCACAAATGAGATTATGACTTCCCATGGAAAACAAACATCTGGATCCAATGAATCCCTGTGGAACAAAGGCCCCGTTCTCATGCAGATCAGTTCAGTAATAAAAATTAAGAAAAAAACCATAAATCCTCCGGAAATGCACTGTAATGGATGAGCAGAATTCCCTCTGGATAAAAGGAATTGTTATTGTACGTTCCCATGCCACATCAGCAAGGAGATTTCAAAAGAACAGATCTATTTTCATTGAAAGGTATCCATTTTAAATTAATTTAAGCCTTTTATTTGTGACTGCTGCCAAAAGCTTTGTGTCCTATGGCAGCCATTTCCACTGAGCTTGACCAATTTGCATATAAAACTAATTGAAAAGAAAACATTTGGGGGGTTTTGTTTGTAAAAAAAAATGATAATCTTTAAAAATTACCACGGAATAGAAATATTCCGATGAAAACCCAAAATGTGAATTTTAAGAGGGTTTTTTTTTGTGATTTCTACTAAACAGATATGCCTAAAATAAGCCATATTTTTCTATTTTTAGAAAGGATTAAGAAATGTTTCCTTGGTAATTTCAGGATGATTATTATGAAGGGGAATGGAAAGAGTTCCAGGGCCTCACCACCCTCACAGGGAAGAGTTTCATCCTGCTATCCCATCTAAATCTATCCATCATCTTCATCATTAAGGAATGCACACCTCTATAGACTGGATTTACAGTCTGTGCACACTTTTCCAAAGTCTCCACCAGATCAAACACAGCACACAGGCCACGAAAATCCAAGTTTTTTTGGGGAGAGGTTTGCACTGAGCTCCTCATGATCAAACAAACCCGAATTTTCCATTTATTGGGACGCTCCCAATGTTTTCTGTGACACGGCTCCAGCTCAGGCGCCTTCCCAGGAGCAGTGGGGATGGAAAGTGGTCTCAAAGAGGGATCAGTCCAGGTAAAAGTCCCTCCCCATCCCCTCCAAGATGTGCCTGTGCCCAGCCTGAACATTCACATGGAACCATTTAGGGTGGAAAAGACCTTCAAGAACATAAAGTCCAACCACTGCCAAGCCCCCCTTTAACCACGTCCCCAAGTGCCACATCCCCACATCTTTTAAACACCCAGCTCGGGGTGTTTGGGAACAACCCAAACCCACCCATCACAGGGAAAGTTGGCCAATTTATCCCCAGCAAAAAGGCTGACTGTAAAACAATAATCTGTGCAGCGAGTTTGCAAGCTTTTATTCAGCACTTAGCAGCCTGCAAGAACATCTGAAGGAGCAGAGTCCTTTAGAACCAGCTCGCCCTGGAATTTGCTCACAACAACGTTCTCTTTTCTCACTTTGACAATTCTCATTAAGGGCTGCCTTCCCTGCACCTCCATGTGGAAAGGCTGATGTGAGCTGCATGCTGATCCACGCTGGGAATGCTCACGGCAGGCTGCAGCATTGAAATTCAGCCCAAACCTTCGTGCAAAGAGAGGGAAGAGCATTTCGAGAAATTTTAAGGAGCAAGGGAAGCAGAAGTGGGATCCAGGAGCTGCAGAGAGCATTAGGATGGACTCAAGAACATGGGAACAACGTCCTGCAGTCCCCACTTCCTTCTGTCTTAAAATTTGCCTTTTCCAGGCAAAACTTTTAGCATGAAAAAGGACAGAAGCATTTTTTGGAAGCATTTTGTGGAAGCATTTTTTCTTAATATCCACTATTACTAATCCCACTAATACTCAATATATTAATATCTGACTGCCTACCAGCTATTCTCGAAAGATTCCACAAATCCCAAAGGTCCAAACGTGACTTCAGAGGTGAAGTCAGGAAAACCAGGCACACAGCAGCTCGTACTTTATGCTGATTGGAATTTGGCCACAATTCGAAAAAAAAAGTCTGAGTTTTGGGTATTTCTCAGCACAGAACAGTTATTTGGCAGAACAGAGCCATGATGAATGAAACCATAAAAGAAGAATAGTAGCTCTGGAAGATAAGGAGATAGTTCAATCAACCATTTCGATTGACCAAACATCTTTTTAATGAATAACAGCAATTAAGTTTTCCCCTGACCTGCTCTGCCTTTTTTTTTTTTTTAAGTGACTAATGTATTTTATGAATAATTTAGTTTTCTTTCTAAACGCCCATGAAAGCTGCATTTGCCATTTCGGTGATGTGCAGCACACAGATCTGACAATTCTTGATTTGACAGAAAATACTGTTTTCTCAAGACCAACATACCCACAAACATAGATTATGGTTGGGAAATCCCTCATCAAAACTGTTCCAAGCAACAACACATCTGTTCTTATTTACAGACATAAAAAGATGCAGCTCCCTATCAACAAGCAGAGTCATTAATTCTGATTTACTCTTTGCAGGCTCTAAAAGGGTTTTAGAGGCCACCCCCTCCCCATACACACAAACTCTCCCCACCTCATTGTTTCAGAAAACCTTCAACTCTGGTTGCAGAAACACCTGGGCCAAAATCTTCTTGCTAATATTTTCACGTCAGTAACTGAAGATATTGTTTATGCCTTTGAATTCAGTCTGGTTTGCATTTTAAAGTGGGGTTTTTTTTGCGTATACAATTAATTGAGGAGCTTCAAACCACAGATTAATGGCTCCTCCAATTATGTTACAGCTTTGTGCAACTTGAAAGTGCTCACAGAAGAGCAAAGCAGATTTCACTGCCCAGAGCACTTGCACAGGTTCATCTCCAGCCTTGAATCCAAATGCCAAGCGCCAGAAACTCCCTCTGGGTATGAAACATGCGACCACTTTGTCTTTTTAAACAGCTGAGGGAATTTATTTTCATGCTTGGGAGATAATCAGGATATCCCCGGCTCAGAATTTGGATGAGACATTGCTTGTGAAGAGCTTTATGGTATTTTTAATGATCACCGATGATCAGTGACTGTTCTGCTTCAAGGCACAGCTCCAAGGAACAGCCACAGCCCCCTGCTGCCAATTCCTGCCCTGATCCAGCACAATCCCACACAGATGGCATGAGGGAGAAAAAGGTGAAACAGGACAATCAAAAATCATTCAGGTTGGAAAAGGCCTCTAAGATTATCGAGTCCAAATGTAAACCCAGCACCAGCAGGATGTTCACCACTAAACCATCTCCTCAAGTGGCATAAGGAGACATTTTTTAAACATTTCCAGGGTCGGGGACTCCACCACTTCCCTGGGCAGACTTTTCCAGGCCTTGAGGCAGGATTCACTCAGCCCAGAGCAGCTGCAGTGCTCCGAGAAGCTGAGATTTCAACAATCCCTAAACCCTTCCTAAAACACATTCCTCAGTTTTCCACATTCCAGAATCATGGGTGATACTGTAGCTCCCTTTACAGATTTATTTTTTGGGTCATTCAGCACTGGAAAGCTCCCTTTAAGGTACGTTAAGAGCTTTTTCAGGGACAACAGGAGAAATACGATGTCAACAGGAGATGTAGGAGATGCAGGATGTAGGAGAAATACGATGGCAACACTTTCCATGAATAATTCTTTCCTAATATCCAACCTGTACCTCCCTTGGCACAACCTGAGACAGTTTTCTCTCGTGCTGTCACTTGGGAAAAGGCACTGACTGCCACCTCACTCCAGCCTCATGTCAGGCACTTGTAGAGGTCACACATTGTGACCTTGTTTTCCCACCAGTGACACAAAGACTACCTGGGTCAGGCAGTTCAAAGTGTTTTAGAGATGCAGACATTGAAGAATCCAAATAAACACAATTAGTGATGGTCACAGAGAAGGTGTTAACTGGTATCTGTGTCCCACATTTTGGGAAAGGCAGGACACGAGTGTCTGCCCCACGAATTGGGCACGTGTTTGAGTGGCAGCTTTAACCCCCAAAACCCCGCATGGCTCCACAGCAAGAGGAAGCAAAGAGCTTTACAATCCCAGTGGGAAGAGAAAATGGGAATTTTCAGAGCCTGCAAAGCAGCTGAAGAAGTGCTTGGATTCATGGGACAAACGCAGCCTCCCCAGGGACAGCCCCGCACGGGCAGCAGCAGGTCACAGCTCCATGTGGGACTGACAAGGCAATGACTCAAATGCACTACAAGATATATAAATATTTGGGAGACTGGCAGGTATAGGAGAAATATTTACCATAAACAGGAGGAGGAATTAACCAGCGTGCCTGGAATGGTACCACAGCTTGCTGAGCTGGAGAGAAGGGGTTTAATGCTGATGCCACAAGCGGCCAACCTAGAAACAGAGACTGCACAGGAGGAAGGGAATAAAGGTGGATATTTATTTGAAAGGCCTTCAGAGGCACACCCTGGGCAGGCCAAAGGCTGCACCCAAGATGGACCCCGAGTCACGAGTTCTTCACACTTTTATAGCTTTGCTCCATTTGCATCTCAACCCAATTTCACCAATTAAACTTCAGCTAATGATGGAATTTCCCCTCAGCTTGCCCCCCTTCTCAAGATGCTGGGTTACACATTTTGGGCCTAGGCCGGGCTGGGTGTCCTTGGAGAGCAGCCTGGAGAGGCTTTGTTCTGTCTGTCTCAGCATGAGAGAGCAGCAGCTCCCAGGCTGCAGGACACTGCAGAGTTACACACTGGGAATGCAGGAATTGAAACATATAAAAGCTAAAACCTAAGGCATCAGTGCTGGTGAGACACCTCTGTGGCATTGCTCTGCTCATCTCCTCAAGGTTCTACAGAACCCAAGGACTTTACCATCAGGTCACTCCTCCTTGGCACCCCTTTATCCCAGCCCAAGGTCAGGCCATTCCCAACAAACACCTTGCTCTGTTTTTCCAAGTGTGAAATTGCAGGCTAGGAACACATCAAGGCTTTTTGACAGCCCATCCCCTCCTCCCTCCTCTCCCACAACATCCTCCAGAAAAGCCAGCTCACCTGACCCAGCTCAGGCTGGAGCTGCTGGAAAGGCACTGGGGCATTGGGAGGATTCCTGCTCAGTGCCTTCCTGCAATTCATGGGAACGCGCTCCCAACCTCCCCTGCACACTGATGATGTGTGATGCAGAAGAGAGGGATGGCGTCAAGTACAATATCTTTGGATGATCAAGAGGACAAACGAGGAGCAGAAACATAAGGAAAGATCCTCTCACCTGTCTCTGATCACAAAAACGTTGGTGAATGTAACAGCAGTTTCTGCTCCAATACAGAGCCCATGTAACGCTGCAGGGATGGCTCTAATTTCAAGATTTTCTCATTTGTATGGCAGTGACAATGATGGACAGTGTCCCCAGCTTGTAAAATAAAATATTATAATCATTATAAAATAAAATATAAAAATATAAAATATATTATTATATTAATTAAATAATATATAAAAT